>WOVY01003186.1:0-71054 GCA_013436015.1 Rhipicephalus annulatus
AAATCCGTACACATGTCTCAGAAAGAAAAGCTTCTCAGTTGACGAAAATTTGTCTTGGTCCAGGGTTCCAACCAGGGACCAACGCTCTTAGGGGCGGTCACTGTGCCAGTTAAGTTAACCACGAAGCCAGATAAGCTAGCTGAAAATCGTACAATTTTTTTGTGGCTTCGTGCTAGAAAGGGTGGGTGTCTTCTTCCCTTTTTTAGCTCTTCTGCCACGTTACGACGTTGCTGTTTACGCAAAACTCATTTGCAACTCATTTGCAGTGTGCGAGGTTAGTTGTTCATCCAGTGCAGCATGCTGCCGTGCATTTTATTTATTCGCTCGCAGTGCACATGCTGCTAATAAACCCTTGCTCGTCTCACTAAAGCTGCATCGCTTAATCAGAGGTGAAACTGTTTTTACAAAGAAAATGTTAGAGCTTTGCGTCAAGCTGGGCGAAGTGAGTACATTCACCGGCTACCTTGCCGATAGGATTAGATAAGCTTGGCCAAGTGAAGTCATGGCTCATAGTCAAAGCAATCAAATAGTAATCGGTATGAATCTATACTAATTTTGCTAATTGATACTGTGACGCAACTGTTAAGAAGCGACCTTAATTAGCTTGCGAAGACACGAGGAAGCGACCACACCCCAGGCACAGACATAGGCAAGCAAAGTTTCCACTAACAGATGAAGATGACGACTACTCATGACGATGAACATGCGTGAAGAAGGTAGATGTCCCTATTATTGTCAACACTAACTCCCCCCCCCCCCCCCGCGCAAAAGCGGTCGTCCTGACCGCACTTGTGAAAGGCTTCATGTGGGATACGTGGACTATTTGTGCTTCGCGGCAGTGGTTGTTCGTTGGAAGAAAGACGGGTGCTATGCTATTATTATTATTATTATTTATTTATACATACTGCAGCCCCCAATTTGGGGCTATGGCAGGAGTGAGCATTTGCAATAACAACAAACAAACGGTCAACAGAGCAATAAAACAAAAGAACACTTAACGCAAATCAGCAAGGGCAAGTAAAAAAAATTTCCAGCGGAAGGGAGCGAATATCACCGGACAGTTGAATCCACATTTCGGCAGTGAAAGGAAAAAAACTAAATTTGAATGTGTTAGTTCGACAATGGTAAGGCTTGATATTAAGGTGGTGATTACTTCTAGTTGTGGACGGCGAGGCAAATGAGATGTAGGTATTGTGGGACATGCGATAAACCGAGTTAATAAAACAGTAAAGCAGTTTCATAGAATCCTTTAAACGGCGCATGCGTAATGTGGTTAGTTCAAGAGAAGACAGAGCAAGGGAAGGTGAAAAGTAGCGATCATAGCGGTTACAAATAAATCTAATAGCTTTTTTTTGAATGGCCTCAATTCTATCGATTTCACCCTGCTTGTGTGGATTCAATACGGGGCATGCGTAGTCAAGTATAGGACGAATCAATGTTTTATACATTAGTAATTTTGTGCTTTTGGGGGATTGGGACAGTGTTCGGTCTTAAATAACCTAACTTTTTTAAAGATTTTGTGCGGATAAAGTTAATATGCTGAGACCAAGATAAATTGCTAGAAAGAACAACACCAAGATATTTGTATTCTGTTACTTTTTTTAAGGTGGATCCGTTAAACGAGTACGTGAAGCAGGAAGGGGACTTACTATTCGTGAAAGACATAAGCACACATTTGTTTAAAATTTATGCTCATTCGCCAGGTTGCACACCATTCACAAAATTTAGTAAATGAGTCATTTAGACAATAATGGGCTTTAGGAGAGTCGATAGGTTCATACAAAACACAATCATCCGCGTACAGACGAATTTTACAGGGTGACGTTATGAGGCAAATCGTTTATGTACAGTAGAAACAGTAACGGGCCAAGTACAGAACCTTGTGGAACGCCTGAATTAACACTAACCATGTCGGAGTCTGTTGAGTTATAACAACGTATTGCGAGCGCTCAGAAAGAAAATTAGAAATCCAGGTAACTAGTTGCGGGTGTTTAATATGACATTTAATTTGCATAGTAATTTAGAGTGAAGTACAGTGTCGAATGCTTTCGAAAAGTCGATGAATAGTGCGTCAACCTGATTACCAATGTCCATATTACTAGAAATGTCGTGCACGAATTCGGTTAGCTGCGTAACAGTACTATAACCTCGTCTGAATCCATGTTGGAAGCTAGACAACAAATTGTTAGATTCGAGAAATGCAATAATATGTTTGTATATAATATGCTCTAATAGCTTGCAGGAATGAGGGGTAAGAGAGATGGGCCTGGAATTGCTGAAAACTTGCTTGTCACCAGATTTATGTAAAGGTACTATTTTGCCATTTTTCCAAGATCTGGGAACGGTTCCAGATTTTACGGATTTATTAAAAATTATTGTAAGGTATTGAGAGGTCCAAAGGGAGTAGCGAACGAGAAACATGTTGGGGATACCATCGGGTCCATTACACTTTTTAGTGTCCAAATTAAGTACGAGATTTAACACGCCCTCTTCAGTGATCACTACATCACTGATTGGAGACGTTGGATTCAAGGTGGAAAAAGAAGGAACAACCAGATTGTCGACTGTAAAGACAGACTGAAAGAACGAGTTAAAATTGTTCGAAATTTCCGCCGGATCATCATGATTCTATCGTTTATTTTGAAAGAATTACAAGAAGCATCGCGAGGCAGGACGAGCGCCAGAACTTGCGGGGATTGTCGGATAGTAAACTTTGAAGTTGAACACGAAAAAAGAAATCTTTTAGCTATATTTTGCTGCTCTCGAAGTTCCCTCTTGGCCTCAGCAAACCTGATTGCTTTCTGGATTGCTCAATGATTTGCAAGCGCCGAAGTCTTTGGACTTTACGAGATAGTGTAAAAAGATCGCGGGTCATCCAGGGAACATCAGTGTTTTTCTTTTAGTCTTTGTAGGGATAAACTCTGAAATGCATGATTTTACTAGATTTTCAAAAGTGGTAGTTAGTGTATCAATGTCTCCTGAAGCGCTGAGTAGCACAAAGTCATCGTACGCATCAGCCAAGCGTCTAAAACAGAAAGGTCATCCGCACGTTCAAAGTCAGGAAACGAAGTGAAAACATATCGCGGTTTATTGATTACGCATGCGAGGGAAACGAGAACAGCCTGATGGTCAGACAGGCCATCAATTATTTCATAGTCAAAGCCTTTATCCGAAAGGTCGGAGCTTAAAAATACGAGATCGAGAACAGCATTCAACCTGGTGGCACCATGAACAATTTGAGTTAAGCCGAAAGATACTGTAAAGTCTATAAGTTCCTTGCAAATATTACTTTCGCGACCATCACACGTAAGGGAAGGCCAGTGGATACCTGGAGCGTTAAAATCGCCCATGCAAATGAAGTTCGACGCACTAAAATTGCGCTCATACATGAAGTTATTAAGAATCTGTAATGTTTCAATACTCGAGGCAGGAGGCCGATAGAAAACGCAAACGACAATTGCACATTTTTCGAGACAAATCTTGCACCAAACAGACTCGGTGTCGGCTGGGCCTGTAATCACAGCAAATTTTAAGTCCGAACGGATAAGAAGAGCAACACCACCCCCTTTCCCCACGAGTCTATCGGTGCGAACTGCTGTGTACCCTGGGGGAGTGAACTCGGAATCAAGGATACCATCATGTAGCCACGTTTCAGTAATGCCGATGACGTGAGGCGAATACGCTGAGACAAGGGAGAGAAGGCTAGGCAATGTCTTTATTACGCTCCTAGCGTTTAAGTTTATAAGGACGAAATTTTCATTCCTGCCGGGACGACGTCAACCGGAGACAACAGGCGCTGCTGCCGGGGAAGGTACACCAGGAGAAGATTGTAGTTCCGAACCGGATACAGTCGGGAAGGGCATCGCATCGGAATTATTTGGAAAACTAGGTGCTTTAACAAGGGAATTCAGTGTTTCATCCCAGTAGTACCGAGCTTTGTTTATTAGAATGTAATCAAACCTCAAACTAGTAGAACACCCTATATCACGAAAAGGGGCTGCGGCGTCCCACATTTTTTTACGCAGAGCGCGAACTCGCGGAGAGAAATCTTCGTTAATATAAATTTTAGTTCCTTTAAGCATTGCAACGTTCTTAAATATGGTCTTTTTATCCCGATAATCAAGAAGCTTAAGTATAACAGGACGGGAACGATCTAGTTGCTGTCTACCGAGTCTGTGACAACGTTCAATCTGAGGATATTCAATCTGCAGCTTTTCAGTAAAAAAACGCCTCAATCTTAGTTGCCAAACAACCACCGTCTTCGAAGGCTTCCTCTTCCAGTCCGTAAATTACAATATTGTTGCGCCGTGAACGATTCTCAAGATCATCAATCTTGGAAGCGAGTTCGGCAATGCATGCGTTAGGCGACCCAACAGAAGCAGAATTGGAGTTGGAACCCGTAGAAGCTTTTTCCAAAGCACATACCCGAGACTCGAGTGCATCAAATCGGTTGTCGAAACGGAGCTTAATGTCAGCAATATCACTTGCGATTTGCTGCTGAGTAGCCAGCAGTTGTGAAAGCAAAGCAGCGACATCGGGTTTGTCTGATATAGAACAATCAGCTATTCGGGAACGTGCACCGAGCTCAGGGGTCAAAATAGAATTCCCGAATGAACGAGTAGCGGGACGAGTGCTATGCGGCCGGTGCTTAGTTCCAGGTGCAGTTTTGGGGGGGCCGGGATTAGGTTCGACATCACCACACAGTAAAATACTATTAAAGGAGAACACTGCATCCGAACATGACAAAACAAACACTTGTGGGCAGAGCAGCAGCAATAAAAAACGGTCATCGCTACGGACTACGTACGCGTCAGAAAAGTAACATACCTGCGTCAAAAAAAGGCATCGTTTTAGCATAGTGTCCTCGTTGCTGCCACTATGCCCACTGAAGCTGAAGCTGATGGCCGGTTCCTTTATAGCTTCGCTGCGGGACGTCACATGTCTTGCGTTGGCGATGATTGGATGATCGATAACTGCGTTGAAGGAGGGCGCGGAGTGGAATCTTTGATAAGGCACACGGGTGGACACGTCGCAACTATCGCGCACGGGGGCGATAGGAAAGTCCAGGGGCGCGCCGCCACCGAAGACCACATGACCCTCCAGGCAGAATTCGTGCTAGAAACGGGTGGGTGTCTTCTTTCCCTTTTTTAGCTCTTCTGCCAAAACGCCTCAATCTTAGTTGCCTGAAGACGTTTGCTCCAAAACAGTGTAGGGGACAATGAAGCGTAAAAAACTTGTCCCACAGGCCAGGAGTGCGAATGGGTGTAAAAGAAGGACTTGGTCGCCAGCGCTGAAGGACACTGCACGATATTCAAGCTTGCGATCGTGTTGCTTGGCTTCAGTGTTGACGTTGGCCAGCTGGCGCAAATGAAGCAGAGGAGGCACGTATTTACTGGAGGATGAAGACACTTTAACAGGCGCAGGAAAGAATAAAACATCGAGAAAAGACAAGAGGAAGTGATTACGGACAAGGTAGAGCGTCGAGTAACTGGTTGTGCGCTGTACAGAGGTTTTGTACGCAAAAGCGACAAATGGCCAAATTGCGTCAAAGTTTCTGAGGTCTGGTTTGATATACGTGGCTATCATGTCAGACATTTTGCGATGAAAATGCCTAGTCAGCCATTTTGTCTGAGGATGGTAACTGGAGCTTGTTTTGTCGGTTATACCGGACGCCTTGAGCACTTCGTCGACGAGTTTTGAAAGAAATATTCTTCCACGGTAACTGAGGATTACACGAGCAGCACCATGACAAATGATTATTGCTCAAAAGTTCAAGTCGGCAACTTCTGAACGCGATGCAGAAGGCACGGAAGGTGTTTCGATGTTGCGGGTCAGGTGGTCGACTTCTGTAACTATTATTCGATTGCCAGTGACAGTCATAAGCAGTAGACCGTACATGTGAATGCCAACTACATCAAAAGGTAGCAGGGGACACAGGAGCACTCGTAATCGTACGCTTTGAGCCGATGTAGGAAGCTTGCGACGCTGACAGAGGGCGCACGACGTAACGTATTTCGCTACACTAGTTGACAACCCAGCAAGCAGTGCAGACATCTTATGTGGTCATACATTTTATGAAAGCCCATGTGTCCAGCAGTCGTATCCTCGTTATATGCCTTGAGAGCATATTACGCCGACATTACTGCTGACATGCCTGATGTGCCTTGAGGAAAATAAAGCTACCGGATTAAAACAGGGTCGTTTAGAAAAACCCTACACTGTAAACAGAAATAAGCCGAGATGAGAGTAAATGGCTTGACCTCTACCGCGCGCCTGGATGGGAATTAATAAACACCATCTGAAGGCAGTAACAAACTTACCGTTCATCATGTGGGGGGGGGGTTCACAATTTGCAACCGGGGTTTTTTAAAAACATTCATCGTGGAGCTTTTTCAGGTCAGTATGGGAGTAATTTTTTACATCAACCGAGAAAAAACAATTACGTCAGCAGCCATACCATGCGCAAACGTACCTTCGATTTCTTACCATCAAAGCACGCAGTAATAACTACTGTACACAAACATGCACACAACGTTCACGAGATCTTACGACACTCACACTCACCACAGCTTGCACCCGAGCTGCACACCTACGAATCAATCACTGGGTATATATGAGCATCATATTCTTACCTCCCATGTAGTTCTGAAGGGACACTTTTTTCTAATAACAAGGCAACTAACACGCACGGCGTAGGTATAAAGTTGCGATAAACGCACGGCGTAGGTAATAAAGTTGCGAAATTAATGTAGCATCGCCCTCCTGTGAAAAAGACATCATCCATATGCTTTAACAGATTATGAGAGTGCAATATTATTGTAAGAAAGTGCTAGTAATAAAGTATGACCCAGCAAGATAACAACAAAACACACTCTTTCAGTTCGTTAACATTCATAAAATGGCTTTAGGCACTCGACGTGGACGACTTCAGGTCACGATGACCGCCGCTGAGAGTTCGTAATGCCGTCGAGGACTACATGGTAGTCGAGGGCGCCGATACGTCGTACTACCCTGTATGTTCCGAAGAACCATCGCATAAGTTCTTCACTGAGTCCACGTCGGCATATCGGCTTTCATATCCAAACACCGTCACCAGGCTGGTATTCCACGAAGCGTCGTCCAAGGTTGTAACGGCGGCAATCCGTCGTGTGTTCGTTCCTGATGCAGAGGCGCGCGAGTTGCCGTGCCTCTTCGGCACGCTGAAGGTACTCGCTTACATCGATGTTTCCTTTGTCGGTGACTTTGGGTAACATGGGGTTGAGCGTCGTTGCCGGGGTCTTTCCATACACCGACTTGCACAACCTCATCTGCGTCGTTTTTAGTACGGCAGTGTTGTATGCAAAGGTCACGTACGGAAGGATGGCATCAGACGATTTCTGTTCGTTGTCGACGTACATGGCGAGCATTTCGGAGAAAGTCGTGTTTAGCCGCTGGGTGAAACCTTCTTTCCGTGGGTAGTAGGTGGTGGTCTGGCAAGGCTTGTCTGGCTATGTCTCAAGATCGCTTGAGTCAAATAAGCAGTAAAGTCCATACCTCTATCTGTGATGACAATCTCTGGGGTGTCATGACGAAGGACGATGTTCTCACCAGAAATTTGGCTACCTCTTCAGCGCTACCTTTGGGTAGGGTCTTTGTTTCGGCGTAGCGGGTGAGGTAGTCAGTAGCTATGATGATCCAATCGTTTCCTGAACTCGACGTCCGAAATGGCCCCAGTAGGTTCATCCCGATTCGTTGGAACGATCGGCGAGGTGGTTCGATCGGCTGAAGAAAGCCTGCTAGCTTTGTGAGTGGTGTCTCAGCATGTCCTCACGTAACGAGGTACGTCGGCGGTAAAGCGCGGCCAGTAGTACCCCTCTTGTATCCTCTCGAGCGTGCGCAAAACACCAAGGTTTCCTGCCGCTGGATCATCGTGCAGGGCCTGGAGGAGTTCTAGTCGCAGAGCTGAAGATACCACAAGCGGGTACTTGGCTCGATGCGGCGAGAAGTTCTTCTGAAGAAGACCTTATCGTAGAGAAAACGCCTTAAGTGCCCATTTCAATATCTTGGGAACAATGGAGGTCCTTCCCTCGAGGTATTCAATTAGGCTCTAAAGTTCCGGGTCAGCCCGCCGGCGTTCAGCGAAGCCGTCGGCAGTTATCGTTCCCAAGAAGCAGCCGTGATTTAGGTCTTCGGGCGGTGGTGGGTCGACGGGGGTTCATGACAGGCAGTCTGCGTCGGAGTGTTTTCTGTCGGACTTTTAAATGACGGTAATGTCTTATTCTTGAACTCTCGGGCTCCATCGGGCAAGCCGACCTGAAGGGTTCTTCAGGTTAGCTAGTCAACACATGACATGGTAGTCGCTTACAACTTTGAAGAGCCTGCCATTGAGGTAAAGACGAAACTTTGGCGTCGCCCAGATGATGGCAAGGCACTGGTTTTCTGTTGTGGAATAACTACTTTCTTTCTTAGATAGTGACTGGCTAGCATAACTAATAATCCTTTCCAGTCCATAAGTTCTTTGCAAAAAGACAGCGCTAAGTCCTACACTGCTTGCGTCAGTGCGCGCTTCTGTTGCGGCGTTTTCGTTGAAATGCGTGAGTATCGGAGGAATCTGTAGGCGTCGTTTTCGTTCTCTAAATGGTTTCTTCTGTGGAGTTTCCTACTTGAACTTGACGTCAGTTTTCGTAAGGTTAGTGAGTGGCTCGGCGATGCGGGCAGAGGTTTTGACTAAGCGCCTGTATTTGGCGCATAAGCCGAGAAATTGACGCATGGCTTTCCTGTCAGTGAGCGGCGGAAATGCAGCTGTGGCAGCTGTCTTCTGCGGATCAGGTCTTACTCTGTACTTGCTTATCACGGGGCCCAAGAACAAAATTTCTTTGTACACAAAGTGACACTTCTCAATCCATGGTGAGTCCGGAAGTTTTAATGGCTTGAAGTAGAGCTTCAACGCGCCTAGGATGCTCGTCGAAGCTTGAGGAAAACACGACGACGTCGTCTAAGTAAACGAGACAAGTCTGCTGCTTCAATCGTGCCAACACTGTGCCCATATAGCGTTGAAAAGTCACGCTTACCGAGTGAAAACCGAAGGGCATGACCTTTAACTCGAGAAGCCGTCTGGTGTTTTCAACAGTCTTTTCTCAATCTGTCTCGTCTACATGGAGCTGCCAATAGCCTGTCTTGAGGTTCATCGATGAAAAGCATTTGGTGTCGTCTATTCGGGGGAGAGGGTATACGTCCTTCTTTGTTATTTTGTTGAGTCGGAGATAGTCAACGCAGAAATATAGTATTCAATCCTTTTTCATCACCAACACCCCCGGTGACGCCCATGGACATTTTGACGGCTGGATACTGTTATCGCGGAGCATTTCGTCGACTTGCTTCTTATGGCCTTGCGTTCTTGCGTCGAAGCTCTGTACGGACTCTGACGGAGTGGCCTGGCATTTTATTCTATTACAATTTTTCCATTACTAATCGATGCTTCGCGATAGGGGTCTGTCGAATTTGCGATGACAATGAAAAGTAATTCTTGTATTTCAGGCGCAGGTTTCCGAGCTGTTCTTGTTCGTGCGTCGAAAAGGCTCAAATTAACGTCGAAATCTGGTTGAAGGGCTTCAGTCGTCGGAGTAGATTTGGCTGAATCGGTGAGGGTCAAAGCATTGCTGGCTTCCAATGTCTCGTCGATATAGATTACCGTTAGGCCTTTGCTCACGTGCTTGTGATTGTTCCTTGAGTTCGTGATCATAAGTCTTGCGTTTCCTCTTCGCAGCTGTGCTATTCCTCTGGCGACGCAAATTTAGCGTTTGATCAAGAGGTGTTGGTGGCCTTCAACGACGCCTTACATGTCTGTCGAATCTTGAGTGCTGATGGAAATGCTCACGCTGGTGTGAGGAGGAATGGCGACTTCCTCTTACAGCAAAATCGGGGTGTTCCTTCCTGAGTACGTGTGCGGTGGCAGTTTTTTTTCTGTGGATCGTGCTATGAACTTTGTTCTCAGGTCGATGACGGCACCATGGAGGCTTAGGAAGTCCACACCAAGGATGACAATTCTCGACCAATGCTGCAAATTTGATGAAGCTTGCAGGATAAATCTTACGGTTAATGGTGACTGTCTGTGCAAGTTCCTGCCGGCATAAGTAGGTGGCCTTCCACTAAAGACGGAATAGTCGGCTCCGGTGTCGACGAGAGCTGTGACGCTGTGGCGGTTGGTGAGGACGTCGACGTCGCTAGTTCTCCTCACATCGCAGTAAGATCGCGTCGTCGGATTTCATATACGGCGATTTGTACTGCTGCTTTGACGTTGCATCATCAAGTCGTCTTCTGACCCGGAATTTTTAATGTCAGGGAAACGTTCATGTTGCAGCGGGTTCTTGAGGTTTCGTCGCAGCGTCGTTGTTGTCGGTGAAGGATCTCCGGTAGTTCGTCGTACAGCAACTGCACCTCCAGTGATTGCTGTCCTTAATTTACCGGATTAGGGCTAGGGGACCAGGCCCGGGTGGGGCCAGTGTACAGCCGGTGGTGAGGCGACACGTAGCGGCCAGGTAACGTTGAACGAGAAGTTCCACGGGGCTCCACTGCGCTGCTGCAACGTAGTCGGCGATGTCGCAGGGTCTTTGCCCCCACTGTGGACATGGTGCTTCTACCGCTAAACCACGCAGTCCTGTCTGACAGTACTGGCAGTGGCGGTAGGTATGGCCAGCTTCTCCGCAGTCGTAGCAGGGAAGTCGGTGATCAGGGTCACGTTACACGTCGGTTTTCCTCGGAGCGTTGCGCTGACCGGCGGATGGACGGTATGGCGTCAGCAGCGGCGGTGGCTAGTGGCGACACGGCGCAGTCTGGCTTCTTGACGTGGGCGTGAAGGGCGAGCGTAGCGCCCAGTTGCAGCAGCGTAGCTCATTGCCTCTGAGGCGGCGGAGCTTCGGACATTACAAGCGATGGCCGAACTTCTTCACGGACGGTGTCGGCAATCGAATCCACTTGGGGCTGTGACGAAGGCAACAAGTTCCATAGCTTTTCCCGTACGATCTGTCGGATGGTCTCACACAGATCGTCCGTACTGAGTGCTTGAGCTTCGACGTAGTTGGTGGTTAAAAAGTTACGGTCATACTGCCTTGTGCGCATCTCAAGTGCCTTGGCGATTGTAGAGGCCTCGGAGAGGAATTCCTCAACCATCTTGAGTGGGTTGCGAACGAGTTCCACAAGCAACTCTTGCTTCACGCTCCGCATGAGTAAGCAGAGCTTTTTGTCATGAGCCATGGTAGCATCGGCGGGCCAAAACAGTTTCGTCATCCCTTCTGTTAAGATGGTGACATTTTCATTGGATGGCCGCACCCGGGTCTCAAGCAAAGCAGCGGCTCTTTTTTGTGAGCGACGCTCGTGAAAGTTTCGAGGAATGCGCTGGTAAAAAGATCCCAGGATCGAAGTGCAGACTCCCGATTCGCATACCAGGTCTTCGCCACGTCTTCCAGATAGAAGTAGACGTGGTGCAACTTTTCTTCGAAGTCCCACTGGCTCAAGGCAGCCACTTGGTCGTACGTTTTCAGCGAGATCTCTGGTTCAGATTTGGGTGCACGTTAAAGAACCCCAGGTGGTCGAAATTTCCGGAGCCCTCCATTACGGCATCTCTCATAATCATATGGTGGTTTTGGGACGTTGAATCCCACATATCAATCAATTATTTGAGGTTTCTGATTCTTCATAAGAGGATCCGTAGAAGATCGGTGGCTCCTTTGGATGCTGCATTACGACCATGACGGGCGTCGGTACAGTGGCTGTCATAGTGGTCGCAGTAGTGGTGAAGGCCTTCAGTTTGCGATTATTACCGAGTAGATCCCCGTACTCCGGCGGTAGTCCCTGTTGTTGGCGGCTTGCTCGCAGATCGAGGTTGACGGGGATCTGTGCTTCACGGTTGGGGCCTGGCTCTCGAATGAAGGGGGGCGTTCAGCACATGGACGGGAAGCACCTTCACAAGATGTCACGAGGTCGTGACATGAACGAACCGAGCAGACTGCGTGTGGAATAATAGAGAGTTTTAGCACAGCGGGCCAGCGACCAGCGGAACGGAGCGGACCAGCGGAAACGCCACTGCGCATGCGCCAGTACGCTGAGGCGGCGAGCGGCTTTACGGCGCTGCGCGCTCGCCCACTCGTTTCGTTATCCCAGCGCAGCGCGCAGCGGCGGTCGGGCGAGCGAGCGTAGTTATTCAAAATGGCTGCCTCTAACGGTCGCGGTGTCGCGTCGCCGGTCGTGGTCGCGTCGAACGCTTCTGAAACAGGAATGCAACCAGCTAAAAAGCCCCGGAGGTGCTTCAGTGCTCACGAGGGCCTCTGTATTCTTCGGGAGGTAGCCGCGGCGAAGCCGTTTGGCGATGACATCGAGTGGGTGCATGTTCTCGCTGCGGTGAATCGGGCGGTGGGCCGGGAGCTCACCCTAAGAGGAATAAAAGATCGTGTAGACATTTTGCTGAGATACTGGAAGCTGCAGGACTCCAAGAGCCTTAAAAAAGGAGTATATTTAACCTGGACGAAGAGAAGCACCGCTTCGAAGTTGAACTCTGGAGAGGCGAACGGGAGAGCCTACTCGACGAGATAAAAAAAATGCTTGATGAACAAACCACCAAATTGGCGCAGCACCACAACACATAAGACAACACCACCACAACACGTAAGTAGAGAAACATCTCCAGTGGGATCACATTTTCTGCACGTGAACTCAAATACAACTTTATTTAAAATACAATGGTTCAGACTCGAGGACGCCTAAGGTTGTAGATTATTTATTTATTAGGAGGTAACGGCAAGACATCACTGCGCACCAGCATTTTTCCTGCGACGAGGGGTCTAAAACGGGTAGTTCCAGCGAAAACACGTTCGGCTGGTTAACAATTTTGAAAACTGCTTTTCAAATGTATGGAAGTGTATGTCTTGCCGGAACAATACGGGTAATTTCGTTGAAAATGAGATACTGTCGTGTTGTACCTTGAAGTCCTCAGGTAATAGAATCTTAATTCTTTGATAAATTGTCGGCTTCATTGCATCTGTCATGTTTTTTTTTCAGTGTGAAAGGATCCAGCGTCAAGTGTAAACCTGACAACACCATACGGTATGCAATTCTTCAATAAAGTCTTTGTTTTCGAAGCTGCTTGTCATGGAACATTACCGTGGGGCAAAGCGAACCTCGAGAACTGGTGGTTCAAGGCCCAAGTGTAGGGATACGTCGACACTGTACACACATTTCGCACTGTACACAAGGGACTTACATGCATGGGAAATTAGATGACACTGCCAGTAATGTTGTGGCATTTAACACAGTATAGCGGAAACCCTTGTAACAATACGAAATCAATTTCTCCATACGAAGAAACACAGGAATGTCAGTTTTTTGCACTTTTCGCTCGGCAGATTTCATTCACTAGAGTGTCGTAACAAGTAGCGTGCATTTAGTACAGCAAATGACAGCCACAAGATCATTCTAAAGCATGGCTCGCCAACGAACTTTGTTTCGATAACTGTGGTTGGTTGTACAACACTATTTTTGGGCAAGGTAAACTTCAAGCTGTGGTGGTTCAAGGCCGAAGTACTGCGATACCTGGGCACCATACAAGCAAGTGTGACAGTTTGCGAGGAGTGCGCTCGCTTTGTATATGCGTGGAAGGTTCTGAAGGTAGAGTTTCTGGGGTTTTTTTTGAAGTCCACGAAGGCAAACAGTCCGACAATTTTTCCAAAACCCCACTCCACAGCCTGCCTCACACTTCTCATGGCTTTGTTGAAAGCTAATTGTTCAGGAGTCAGGAGAGCTCCGCCATAGGGCTTGAGCAGAAGGGGCCGCAACGGGTAGGCAGGGTCCCCATAGATGCAGTAGTCGTGACCTTGAACGAGATTTTGTAGCTTCGTATACGCGGCGCTGTTTCCAAAGTTACCTGAAAGAATAAATTACGATTAGCTGGAGCTGCGCCCGTTCCTAGCAGCAAAAGAGGAGGCGAGTGACGTTCAGCAGCGGCTTGATCCACCAGCTGTGCTTGTCATTTACTAGCCTGGATCGTGTTTGCTGCCGGGGTATGATCCGTCCAACTGGCAGATTATGCCATTTGGGCACATTATAGCTTGGTACTTCAGGGCGTGGACTCTCTTGTGGCCGCTGAAGTACACTTTTTGGTTCCTTGTTTGTCGGCATATTGGCCGCGCCGTGCCATCGATGAAGGCCCAGCAATTTGTCAGCGGGGCACCTTTCGCTTGAACGGCCTGAAAAATTAACGAACGAATATGTCAGAAAGTTGTAATCGCAAATGTACAACTCTAATTATTCTCGCTTGCCTGTGAGAACTCTTCCAGGGTGTCCAGGTTCAGCCACGTGTGGTTATTAACGTCGTCCAGAAGGTGGAAGAAGTTGTCCTCGATGTGCCTGAGCCCTTCATTCGTCAATGACGATATGGTCGAGCTGTGGCGGGCGAAAAGGTGTTCCAGATCGCGCAGCTGGTTTGGGTAGGCTAATTTTCTTAGCGTGATGCAAAGGGCCTCGTCGCCGGGAACTGACACCCTCTGCGGAGTTGTTACCTTGTCGGGTATGCACAAGGCTCTCTGAAGCCTGGGTACATCGTCCTTTTCAAACCGAAAGTACGTTCTAAACACGCCACTGTCGATCGCATCAATGTCCAAAAGACCTTCGCATGGAGAGTGGGTCACGCCGTGTCTCGCCCAGAACTTCTAAGCACAAGACGTCGAATATTTCGGACCATTTCAACCGAGTCAGGAGCAGCGGGTCCTGCAGTATGCTCTGGGGCATTGTTCAAAGCATTTATCAGCGGCAATTTGCAGCGGCAAGCCACACACTGTCTGTTAAAAAGCGCGGCAACAAACAGCTGGCTTGGAGCTTCGATTTCAGTTGGCGTTGGTGACGTACTTTCCTCAGTTTAACGACTTCGCTAAAAGATACAAATCACCGTTAAAGTAAAATAATATGTACTGAAACAGAAAATTCGTGTTTGTATTGTGGTTTTAGCATCTAAAAATAAACCTTTACTTTTTTTTTCCTATCAGGGTAGTTCAAATTTGAATGGACAGATGGCGCAGTACAACGCTTCGCTGGGGGCAGCAGCCGATCGCTCAGCTAAAACTCTTTTTTTCGCACGTCGTTCCGCTGGCGCAGCGCTCGTCCGCTCCGGTTCGCTGGCCGCTGGCCCGCTCAGCTAAAACTCTTTAATAAAGTGTTTGTTCGGGCCGAACTTGCGGCCGCGTAAAAAAAGAGAGCTTACACCAAGACACTGGCACTGATAGCGGCAAGCAGAGCATCGGCCGTCAATCAACTGACAATCAGCGAAGCGTGTCGGCATTTATACACTCGCCATCGAACATTCTAGCTTTATCGCTATTGGCGACGTAGAGTCCAGAGTAATCCGAAATGCTCACGGCGTGGGCGTGATCTTGGCAAAATAATCTACGGCAGCCCTGCAGTTTCTCGAACGCTGTATATATAGGCGCGCCGATTGCGCTGAGAATCGCGTACAGCGAAACGTGACAATATATATATATATATATATATATATATATATATGAATAATAAGTATACGCCTCTAAAAACTGTGACGTTTTGATCGGAGACCGATCTTTATCAGACGAAATTGAGTAGGCTTCGACTCGTTTTTCTGCCAACTTCCAACCGAGAGAGGCATAAAAACGCGTCGGAGCCTACTAAATTTCGTCTGAGGAAGATCGGTCTCCGATCGAAACGTCATCAATTGATTGATATGTGGGGTTTAACGTCCCAAAACCACTATATGATTATGAGAGACGCCGTAGTGGAGGGCTCCGGAAATTTAGACCACCTGGGGTTCTTTAACGTGCACCCAAATCTGAGCACACGGGCCTGAAACGTCATCAATAAACAGTTTTTTTTTAGAGGCGTATACTTATTTTTCCTTAATTCACGGCAACCGAGGCCAGACTCTTTATAATCTACGTGTATATATATATATATATATATAAGGGAAAGAAGTGTATACCAAGGGCTCGTTTTTCCGTGTTTTAACACAAAATTAATGAGATATAACAAACAATAATGCCAAGGAATGTACAGGGAAAGTTATTAGAACCAATGGAATGTAAATAAGAAGAAAGGAAAGGGGATGAAAAAATTACCAACTGTGAGCAGGAATCGAACATACGACCTTCGAATTACGCGTTCGATTCTCTAACCACTGAGCTATCACAGCGGCCCTCCCTCCATCCACTTTTCTTGGTTTATCTGTGAATTTAGAGGTAGGAGTGACAGTCAGCACCATTTTTAAGCCAAACGACGAGTGTGAAAACACTCTTATGCGCATGTTTGGCGTCACGTAGCACGTGAACTTATTATGAGCGGGCAGCTAGCTGATTAATTGTCCCTCTTATACAACCTAAACACACCAAGTCTGCCAGTACGAGACCCTCGTTCAATGAAATAAGGGAAAGAAGTGTATACCAAGCGCTCGTTTTTCCGTGTTTTAACACAATAATAATGAGATATAAGAGACAGTAATGCCAAGGAATGTACAGGGGAAGTTATCAGAACCAATGGAACGAAAATAAGAAGAAAGAAAAGTGGATAAAAAAATTACCAACTGTGAGCAGGAATCGAACCTACGACCTTCGAATTACGCGTTCGATGCTCTAACCACTGAGCTATCACAGCGGCCCTCCCTCCATCCACTTTTTTGGGTTTATCTGTGAATTTAGAGGTAGGAGTGACAGTCAGCGCCATCTATAAGCCAAACGATGAGTGTGAAAACACTCTTATGCGCATGTTTGGCGTCACGTAGCACGTGAACTTATTATGAGCGGGCAGCTGATTAATTGTCTCTCTTATACAACCTAAACACACCATGTCTGCCAGTACGAGACCCTCGTTTAATGAAATAAGGGAAAGAAGTGTATACCAAGGGCTCGTTTTTCCGTGTTTTAACACAATATTAATGAGATATAACAGACAGTAATGCCAAGGAATGTACAGGGGAAGTTATTAGAACCAATGGAATGTAAATAGGAAGAAAGAAAAGTGGATGAAAAAATTACCAACTGTGAGCAGGAATCGAACCTACTACCTTCGAATTACGCGTTCCATTCTCTAACCCCTGAGCTATCACAGCGGCCCTCACTTCATTCACTTTTTTGGGTTTATCTGTGAATTTAGAGGTTGGAGTGACAGTCAGCGCCATCTATAAGCCAAACGAGTGTGAAAACACTCTTATGCGCATGTTTGGCGTCACGTAGCACGTGAACTTATTCTGAGCGGGCAGCTGAATAATTGTCCCTGTTATACAACCTAAACACACCAAGTCTGCCAGTACGAGACCCTCGTTCAATGAAATAAGGGAAAGAAGTGTATAGCAAGGGCTCGTTTTTCCGTGTTTTAACACAATATTAATGATATATAACAGACAGTAATGCCAAGGAATGTACAGGGGAAGTTATTAGAACCAATGGAATGTAAATAAGAAGAAAGAAAAGTGGATGAAAAAATTACCAACTGTGAGCAGGAATCGAACCTACGACCTTCGAATTACGCGTTCGATGCTCTAACCACTGAGTTATCACAGCGGCCCTCTCTCTATCCACTTTTTTGGGTTTATCTGTGAATTTAGAGGTAGGAGTGACAGTCAGCACCATCTATAAGCCAAACGACGAGTGTGAAAACACTCTTATGCGCATGTTTGGCGTCACGTAGCACGTGAACTTATTATGAGCGGGCAGCTGAATAATCGTCCCTCTTACACAACTTAAACACACCAAGTCTGCCAGTACGAGACCCTCGTTCAATGAAATAAGGGAAAGAAGTGTATACCAAGGGCTCGTTTTTCCGTGTTTTAACACAATATTAATGAGATATAACAGACAGTAATGCCAAGGAATGTAAAAGGGAAGTTATTAGAACCAATGGAATGTAAATAATAAGAAAGAAAAGTGAATGAAAAAATTACCAACTGTGAGCAGGAATCGAACCTACGACCTTCGAATTACGTGTTCGATGCTCTAACCACTGAGCTATCACAGCGCCCCTACCTCTATCCACTTTTTTAGGTTTATCTGTGAATTTAGAGGTAGGAGTGACAGTCAGCACCATCTATAAGCCAAACGACGAGTGTGAAAACACTCTTATGCGCATGTTTGGCGTCACGTAGCACGTGAACCTATTATGAGCGGGCAGCTGAATAATTGTCCCTCTTATACAACTTAAACACACCAAGTCTGCCAGTACGAGACCCTCGTTCAATGAAATAAGGGAAAGAAGTGTATACCAAGGGCTCGTTTTTCCGTGTTTTAACACAATATTAATGAGATATAACAGACAGTAATGCCAAGGAATGTACAGGGGAAGTTATTTGAACCAATGGAATGAAAATAGGAAGAAAGAAAAGTGGATGAAAAAATTACCAACTGTGAGCAGGAATCGAACCTACGACCTTCGAATTACGCGTTCGATGCTCTAACCAGTGAGCTATCACAGCGGCCCTCCTTCTATCCACTTTTTGGGGTTTATCTGTGAATTTAGAGGTAGGAGTGACAGTCAGTGCCATCCTATAAGCCAAACGACGAGTGTGAAAACACTCTTATGCGCATATTTGGCGTCACGTAGCACGTGAACTTATGATGAGCGGGCAGCTGATTAATTGTACCTCTTATACAACCTAAACACACCAAGTCTGCCAGTACGAGACCCTCGTTCAATGAAATAAGGGAAAGAAGTGTATACCAAAGGCTCGTTTTTCCGTGTTTTACCACAATAATAATGAGAATATTACTGTCTGTTATATCTCATTATTATTGTGTTAAAACACGGAAGAACGAGCCCTTGGTATACACTTCTTTCCCTTATTTCATTGAACGAGTGTCTCCTACTGGCAGACTTGGTGTGTTTAGGTTGTATAAGAGGGACAATTAATCAGTTGCCCGCTCATAATAGGTTCACGTGCTACGTGACGCCAAACATGCGCATAAGAGTGTTTTCACACTCGTCGTTTGGCTTATAGATGGCGCTGACTGTCACTCGTACCTCTAAATTCACATATAAACCCAAAAAAGTGGATGGAGGGAGGGCCGCTGTGATAGCTTAGTGGTTAGAGCATCGAACGCGTAATTCGAAGGTCGTAGGTTCGATTCCTGCTCACAGTTGGTAATTTTTTCATCCACTTTTCTTTTTTCCTATTTACATTCCATTGGTTCTATTAACTTCCCCTGTACATTCCTTGGCATTACTGTCTGTTATATCTCATTAATATTGTGTTAAAACACGGAAAAACGAGCCCTTGGTATACACTTCTTTCCCTTATTTCATGGAACGAGGGTCTCGTACTGGCAGACTTGGTGTGTTTAGGTTGTATAAGAGGGACAATTAATAAGCTGCCCGCTCATAATAAGTTCACGTGCTACGTGACGCGAAACATGCGCATAAGAGTGTTTTCACACTCGTCGTTTGGCTTATAGATGGCGCTGACTGCCACTCCTACCTCTAAATTCACAGATAAACCGAAAAAAGTGGATGGAGGCAGGGCCGCTGTGATAGCTCAGTGGTTAGAGCATCGAACGCGTAATTCTAAGGTCGTAGGTTCGATTCCTGCTCACAGTTGGTAATTTTTTCATCCACTTTTCTTTCTTCTTATTTACATTCCATTGGTTCTAATAACTTCCCCTGTACATTCCTTGGCATTACTGTCTGTTAGATCTTATGTATATATATATATATATATATATATATATATATATATATATATGTGTGTGTGTGTGTGACGCTACGATGAATGGGTGACGTGGCCTGGCTCATACCCCATGTTTATTCCTTTCTGCACTTCTTCCTTCTCGACCTCTACTAACCATCACTTGATACGTCACACGATTCCCCCTCCCCCCGTAAGAAGACATGCATTACGAACAAGAAAAAGCAAACAAGGAGAGGTTAAAAAGTCACAAACGCCAAAATTCAGAAGTGGTTCTATGCTACAGGATAGTTCCGTAAACTTTCAAAGACTTCAGGGGAGAGTGCAGCAGTCCGGTTAACGCAGGAGTTCTGGTGGGCGAGGCTGGTGGTGGCGTCCTAGATAACACAAAAATGCTTTGGACGTGGAGATAGAGGTAATCACAGCTGGTATTCTTGTGAAGAACGAATGAGGCTTGAACATCTTGCAGAATCGACCGTTCCGATATTGTAGGCATCGAATTCCTCGTCGTGGGTGATGCACAGGCCGTGCAGGCAGCTTGCGTGCGCGTTGATCGAGGTTGATTAAGCGCTGCTTCTGTTCCTGCAGAGCACAAGCGGTTGTTTTGTCGCTCTTGGGGTGTTTACTATGATGATGACGCAGATGTTCAGACTGAAGGCGCAATCTTGAGCGCTGGTGCGGAAAAGTTCCTTGGCTTTTCTTTCTGCGAAGATAGCTCAGATGCGGAATCAGTCTTTTCTTTAGTGTATGTTGATCACGACATTCTTCAGGCCGCAAGTATCTTCGCGATGTAGTTTTAATTGTTTGTTGCCAATGTTGGTGTGGGCGTTTTAGCTGTTGGGGTTCCTCTTGTTGCTTTTGTTGGCATTGCTGATGTTGCACTGTCTGACGAGGTGGACTTCCTTTGGAACCATGAGCCCGCTTTTCTTTTAGGTTGACGTGACCAGCAAATAGTTGATAATTGTTAGGGTGTCGCGATTTGAGTCAGGCAATGAAGATAGTGCGCCAGAATTGGCAGAAAAATCTGCTGAGGCTGTTGCAACGCCATTCTTGATGGGCGTTCCTGGCACAGGGCAGAGCTTCGGAGTTGATCCTTCCGAGCCTCCTGTGTTGGTTGGGCTCTCGGGTGGCTGTGAACTTGACGGTGACGCTGCGAGAGGCTTGGTTTGGTCAGATTTTACTTGGTGCTGTTTCTCTGTGTCCGCAACTTTGAAGGTAAGCTGTTCTGACGCATGAATGTGGACGGCTGGCCCTGGACTTGGCTGAGTATATTCGGAATTCCGAAGCTCTATCCCGACCGTAGTGGGCGTGTGAGACGCGAGGTGGGCGTTGTGAGCGACGAAAGAGCGAAGTGATGTAAAACCACGATTTTCACTCTTCGAGTAGTCATGACGTTGTTCGGTATTCTCTTCATGCGTCAGCTGGTCTACCATGAGCAAGGCTTCCTTATAAGGCAAGTGGTGAGCGTTAGGAGCGCTTGAAGAACCGCGTGACGAAAACCCAGGTGGTGGATCACGTATGTGAGACGAAGAGTGAAGGGCATCAAGTGGTTGAGCAACGTCTCGTGTCATATGCTGAAACAATGACTTCGGAAATGCCGTCTTTCGCGCAGAAGGGGGTGCGCTTGGCGGTTGGGTTTTTCCCAATATACACATGGCCTTCTGTAAGTAAACTCATGTGCCACTTCGTCTTGAGGCAGTTGTCGATGCGCGCTGGGCTTTCGAACGCTCGATGATTGCTTAGGGGATTGACGATTGTGTCGGGTTTTCTTGAGATGGTTGGGAATAAGTAGGTCTTGGTTATAGTCGGTAAAACGGGTAATCATCTCCTCTTTGATTTTTCGCCATGACTCGTCGTTCTCGAATATGTGAATTAGGTAAAATTTAAATGCCTCACAGGTGACGTAGTCACTGAAGTTCGTAACCATCTCCCGTTCCGACCAAGATGCAGCGGTAGCGTGGAACTCGAACAGGCCGAACCAGTCCTGTACAGGTCCATCGTCCGCTGCTCCGGTGTACTTGGGGATGGGAAGGTCGGTCGATGATTCTGTCATGGTACTGGTCGCTGTGCGCGGCTAGGAGAAGATTCCCTAGTCGATGTATGGTCAGGGCGTCTTGTGTAGAACTGCGTCAATGATGAGACACTGATGAAGTGGCTGGGAGGTCTTCATCCTGTGGACTTGTGTGACGCTACGATGAATGGGTGACAAGGCCTGGCTCATACCCCATGTTTATTCCGTTCTGCACTTCTTCCTTCTCGACCTCTACTAACCATCACTTGATACGTCATATATATATATATATATATATATATATATATATATATATATATATATATTCACATCACGTAATACCGAATTTGGTACATAGTGTATAAATAGCTGGCGTTGCAATTTGCGAAGAGCACTGAAACTCAAGAAATGCTGGTGTGAATTTGCGGGGCAGATGCTTGCGTTCTGGTTTTCAATGCGAACAATTTCTAGCATCGTTCGGGGACTTTGAGCGTATCTGTTTGTCTAGCCACCTACGACTTTTAGCCCTCCTGGCCGCTTTGATAATGATATTGATACCAAAGTTTCAAGGTCATTACATGGCTCTATAAAGCGTAAAAGTGACTAGTCATATCATTTAAATCATTACGTGTATGTCACGACGCTCATAATTTACATTTCATGCTCCTGGTGCTCTTTTGATGGTTTTATTGATATGAAATATTGGAAAACTGGCATGGTGTGACATGAGTGCTTAGCGAACATAACTGACAGACCCTAACGTGGAACTGAAGACATGCATGTCATTTAAGTCACGACCACGATGTAACAATAACTTAGGCGACTACACTGTTCCCGGCGGCGCGTACGGATTGTGTTTGCCGCCTGGGCTCTTTCTGCTTCATGCGATGGATGGTGCTCACGGAGGGTGGGTCAAGGCGCTAACTGTTGAGAGACTGCGATCCACGTATACACAGTAAAAATTTTTGCTCCCAAAAGGGTGTAAAAAGGGTGCTTTTACGAGAAAGCACCCTTTGCAACACCCTTTAACACCCATAAATGGTCGATTGAAAAAAAAGCACCCTTTTGTTTGGGTGCTTGCCTCGATAGCACCCTAAAATAGGCTCTAGGGTGATTTTGTGCCTGAGAAGGGTGTAGGTGCCGATTCATTGGATGGAATATGCAGCATAAGAAGAACACATAATTATAATATTTGGGATTTTACGTCTCAAAAACATCGATATAATTATGAGGGTCGTCGTAATGGAAAGCTGCAGATTTTAACCATTTGGCGTTCTTTAATGAGCGCTCATATCGCACAGTGCAAAGGCTTCCACATTTTCGCCACCGCCTTAATTCGACTGCCACGGCCGGCATCGAAACCACGACCTTCGGATTGGTGGCTGAGCAGCGCAGCTACTGCACGAATATGTGGAATGTGTGAAGGTGCTCTCCGAATACAGCAGAATGTCAGCAGAAGCAAATCGCGTTTCATCTATAATGGCAATTAACTGCAATCCAAGTTACGAAAGCTTTCCTTAGCGTTGGTTATAAGCTACATGTTTGCTGTGGATTATATACAGGAACAAAATGTTCGCCCGAGTATGGGTGTGTGTGCGTGAGCCTGCGCATGTGTTCGCGTGTAAGCGCGATTGTGTGTACACCCGTGCATGTGTGCGTGCGCGTGTATGTGCGAGTCCGTGCCTGTGTTAGCGTGCCTGTGCACATGTGTACGCCCATGCATGTGTGCGTTTACGGTCGCGTGTGTGTGTTGCCGTATGTGTGTATACGTGTATGTGTGTGCGCCTGTGAATAAGTATGCATGTGTATCAGCACGTGCGCCCTCAAATTTCGTGTGTGTGTGCGGGGGGGAGGGGCACTGCTTCTTAGTGTTTAAGGTCCCACATCTGTTCAGACTGGGAGTCTATATGGGAGGTGGCTCAAGAAATGGCGGTGGTCAACGCACTGTACACGGACTATTCAGTACATGGAAAACAGCTGCACACTTTCGTACCAAATCATTGCTTACGAACTTGCTGTGGTAGCTGATTAGGTCCGCTGAGGCGCTTCTACGCTCGAAAACGGGGGTTATGACCAATTCACACGGAAAGCTGTCTCTGCACTTATGCACAACCATCGTTTATATTAACAACGTTTAACAAGAACGTGCCCTGCCTTTGCTACAGGTGCTTAGCTAGCTCATTGGGCAACCATATGGAATTATGTGCTGATCATGTGGTCAGCAAAAAGTTTGTTATAACAACCTCGGCACGTTTCGTGGTGCGTGACAAGCCTTGTAATAAACATCCGCGACTGTGGATTAACTTGTTCCAGCTTCGACTACGCATTCACTGTTTGCGGCACCATACGCGGATTAGCCAGACACAGACAATGCGAAAAGAAATTCCTCTGGAAAAAGGTGTGGCGATGCTCTCCCGCTAATACCACCGAGGACGAAATAATTATTGTTTCTGGCCATTCCATGGTGCACTTTGTTTTCCGCAAGTTTTGCTTCACTATTTTTCGCCCACTGCAATCGCATTCCGTCAAAATACTCAAAGAACTCGAGGCTGGTAAATAATCTGCGTCGCTGTGCGACTGGCTGGGAGGAGAGTTGCCGTTTACAAGGAGTCATTCCGCGCCGAACGGCCGTCCGCCGTATGCGCCATAGCGTTTGCCTTTTGGCGCTGCCTTGGCGGGTTTCCCGCTCCTCCCCCCCCCGCTCAACCCGGCCAGCGTTGCTCCCACAACGGCGGCGTAGATAAGCGAAGAGTTGCGTCACCGAACACCTGCGTCGACAGCTGCGGCGGCGCCACGCCGCCGCCAGTGCCTCCTCCTTCTCTCTCTCAGTGTTGCCCTCTCTGTCTCATCAGTCTTTCAAATGCGTTGCGTTGGTTGGGGGTCTTGGTCGCTGTGTGTGTTCTAGCGAACAGGTGCATATTCAATGGTGGTCACGCATGACACCGTGTTCGAAGTGACGCTCGGATTAAGGAATATTCATGGAGTGGCGGACACGGACAACGTGGGCCTGTTAACGGTGAGTGCACTGTTTTCGTAGGTAGTAATCATACAGCGCTAGCTGGGCGCCTGCGGCAGCTCTGCCGAAGTAGGCTGCCTGCCATTTACAACAGCATGCGTTCGCGGGCCTGTTGCAGATACCCGATTAAACGTGTGACTTAACGAGTTCACACTGCTAAGCGCGATGTTGTGTAAGTGCCTGCATCACTCATACAGTGAGTGATGTGATCACTTAACAAGGGCGGGATTAGTTGCTGATCGCACATTGTCTCTACACTGCACAAAGTGATTGATATTGTTTTAAGATGTGCTTTCGGCTACATCGTAATAACATTTCTATTAATACTCAAATTTGCAACGTGCTTCTGTAGGTGTAAGCGTAAAAAAAGAAAGAAAAAGCAAAACTTATGTACAGAGGCGCACTGTACGAAATGGCTTTTTTTTTGCTTAAAGACGGTATAGTTGGAGGTGCTGATATGCCGCGATGCTCCCAGCACGTGCGCCTCAGTCTTTTAAGCTATTGAGGTCAAGTGTCACCAGCAACAGGGAAAGATCTAGCAGACTTCCAAAGGCGCGTTGTTGTGGCCATCGCCGTGCGTTGTTCTCCCTCGTTTCTGTTTGCTGTTTTCGTGCTCCGCTTTCATCTGCGATAATGTTCGGCCTTATAACAGAATTGAGAGAGTATACGTGACTGTTGGAGCTATGTGCGGTTGCTCTAGCATAAGCCATGGCTGCTGCAACGTAGTCGGTGTCCGCGCGCGTTGCCGCGTTCGAGCGCTCTTACTTGCGTGATTGTGTTTAACTGAGTATATAGGCACGGGTTACGTTTGTAAATCCCGTAGTCAATAATCGCTAATAGCGCGCCCCTGATTGCCATCAGAGGATGGGCTTGGTTGTCGAAATATGCCAGACGCTTTTTCTGAAAGCAAGCTTTGAATTTTTTTTAAAGAAGTACTTTCATACGTGCAAGGCAGTGCCTATTGCAGGCCCGCAACTCTTTAAAAACTGGACGAGCTATCACATCTTTTATCAAATTACAATGAATTAAGATGATTGAATTATAGATGACGAATTTTTGTGCTAGATTAGGTGCACAAAACACATGTTCGCAGCCCTACATCTAGAAAGCAGGCAAATAGGAAGCGCAGCGTCAAATTTGGATTAGATTCCATTGACGGAGCATCTTGTGAGGGTAGAAAGAACGAGAAAATTGTTCATTTTTGATGCCCTTATAGAGGCAGCCAGAATTGCACTGATTGGTGACTTGTAATAATTCCTCAGATTGTTAGAGGCGTGATTAAAGTGAGTAAATCTTTTACTTTTTTTTGCAGACCTCTTCGCTAGTGCCACGCCCAAGATCATTTGTCCTCATGTAAAAGAGAAAGCAGAGATGTCTTCACTGCTTGTACATGAAGAGGTGAGTTCCTTGTGCATTTTGATTAATGTTACATGTTCTGAGCGTTGTATTTTAGGAATTGTTTTTCACACTGGCTCACTACCCTATAAGGAATTTGATTCTTAGGTGAGTTTAGGCTTTCGTAAGTGCCATTTTCGAGCTGTAGTCTTACACTTCACCTCATTTCGGGAATTCGCTGTATGCTGGAAAACTCTTATCTTTATCATACGAAATTATTGGAATGTATGGATTGTATGCTTCGAGTTCAGTGTAATGTCAATTACACGCCATTTCAAAGGATACACACTACACATTCTTCATATATGGTGCTGCCAGAACAGCACGAACAACCTTTTATGAGAAGTCATATTTGCTCTTATTACAGAATGAGAGGGTGCCGCTGACGTCCTGCGTGGTCTACCCCGGCCCAAGCCTAGAGCAAGCGTAGTTCCTGAACCTCCACGTGGATGACCGAAAAATCTTCCGTGTCAGTAATGACGAAAAAGAAGTGACAGCACTGATGAGTTGATTTTTTTTTATTTTCAACATTGTCTACGGCCGCAAGGCCTTTAACAACCACCGTGATTCAGCGCATTTTTCTCGGCGTGAGTTTGGAGTTTATCAAAGAAGTTGTTCAGGCAGTACGACGCTGAAAATTTTAGTGTCACAATGCCTGAACAACTCTTTCTAGTGTGGTCATGGTAGATGAACAAACATTGTTATTTGTGTAAGTTATTTTGCTTAAATATAGCTGGACCATTCCATGCCAAACGTCCCAGCCACTTTGGCGACCATCTGAATTGTATTTGAAAAAAAAAGTGCTGACTTACTGCGTTGAAAACAGTGAACTGCTAGAATATTTCAGCGAGAAAAAAGTTTTGTTCATGTGGCTGGCTTATAACTTCCTGGCATAATGCCGTCTGTGTGCTGTTTGTAGAAAATTTCGTTTTAAAACTACCGCTTATTTTTTTCTAAAGCAAATTCGGTCTACCTGTTAAGTAAATGTGCTTCTGTAAGGTATTTGAAGCTCAATAGTAATGTGCAATTTTTTAGCCACATTCGCTTCCAAGAATAAAGCCAAAATGTGTTATGTTTGCATTTTTTATTGCAATATTGCACTTTGTATGAATATCTGAGCAGTGAATATTTACTCCACAGAAGGTATATTTTGAGGAAAAAATATCTTAAGACCTCTCAAGCTGCTGAAATATACGACAAAATATCACGAATTTCACAAAATTGTGATTTTTGTTCGTATTGAGATGCAATTTGCTCCATGTTGTGATACAAAGAAAACTCATCATTATACCTAAATTGTAAGAAAATGAAATTCTTTCTGTAATAAAAATCTTATCGCAAAAAGGACAGGAAAGAGCGCTGTCAACTGAATTTTATTGAAGGTGCTACGAGCGTTTTTATACTGAGCACAAAACCAGGGCTCATCTGCAACAACACATGTGTGACCATGACAAAATATTTTAAACGAGAAAACAATACTCTTTTTCGGAAAAGATAAGTGAAGGTGTACTGATGCATTGATTCTTGGCCTTCCTGATAAAGAGTTCTAAAATCTCTCAGTTTTCTGCTTGCTTTTTTTTCAAAAACCGTGTTTTATGAAACCTAGGACTACACTTACATTCTTTACGGTGTCCGGCCATGAGACTACTATAGCTCTTCTTAACATTTAAAGCATGCTGTCTTGCTTGATCATTGAAGCATTGCCCAGTTTGTCCTATGTTTACTTTTCCACATGTTAGCGGTATCTTATACTCATTAGATTGGCATTCAGTAAATCTATTCTAGTGACGAATGGTGCAAGACTGACTATTCCTGTTGCTGTGAGTACATGCACTTTTGAAAGCTTGCAAGGGGTGGAAAACAACAATGTCATATCTGCTGGCTCTTTTCCTAAAATTGTGAGACACCTTATGCACGTAGTACCGTGTGACATGCAAAGGTGATTGGTCATTCTCTTTTTCTTTTGGTCCTGCTTCCTTTAACTTTACTTTCTGCAGGAGGTTTTCACAAACAAGTGTGATGATGCTGTTGGGGTATTGGCTGGTGCTATCAGCCCAGGAGTGCTAAGAATGTTCTGCCTTTTGATAGTGGGCATTAAAATTAGTAGAAAGAGGAATTGATACCACATGTACTCAGGCCACCCTTCAGAAGTCATGTTAGCACAAGGGTGAGGTCAGGTTTATAAACCAGATTAAAAGACTAAAAGATGCTGGGTATCCCAACAGAATCATCACACCCGTTTGCAAAACCCTCCTGCAGAAAGTAAAGTTAGACAGGACCAACAAAAAACAATGACCAAAACCTTTGCATGTTATACCACATCATGTGTCTCACAATTAAAAAAATAGCCAGCAGATATGATATTAGCGTGTTGTTTTGCACCCCTTGCAAGCTTTCAAAAGTGTGTGCACTAAACAGCAACAGGAATAGTCAATCTTGCCCCATTCGTCACGAAAATAGGTTTACTTATTGCCAATTTAATGTTTGTAGAAGTATTTTTTATCAGGTAAACCAATGATCAGTGCATCACTACACGTTCACTTATCCTTTCCAAGAGGGAGTATTCTTTTCACAGTTAAATATTATTTTGTAGTGCTCACACGTGTCGTCGCGCATGAACACGGTTCTTGTACTCCGTATAAAAGCGCTCGTAGCACATTCATTAAATTCAGTTGACAGTCGATGCTTATTCCTTTTCTTTCTGTCTCTTGCTGAAGTTGTCGCGCTGTGGCTAGCACACAACCACGATGAACCAACTCGCCCAAATTAAGCTCTTGTTACGTAACACGTAGACCGAGTTTCGTATGAAAAGAAGGAGCGGTGCTTTTCAAATAAAATTTTTCACATACAACACCTAGACGGCATTCCAGAAAGTTCAGAAGGCAGCCACGTGACCAAATATTTTTCCTGTCCTAAATATTCCAGAAGTTCACTATTTTCAATGCAGCACGAGTTTTTCGAATACATTTGAGATGGTTGCCAAAATGTCTGGGACATTTGGCATAAAGCGACCCAGCTGTGTCATTAGCCATAATTATGCATTACCTCTTTTGTTTTTTGTGTGTTTTGACTCAGTTTTGTGTTCGTTTTTAGCTTATTGTGTTTCTGATCATTGTATTAATTTCTTAAGTATTCGCTAAAGTTATATGTGCAAAAACCCGTATATGTTTGCATGTACATCATTTCTCATAACCAATTGTTATACATCCAGGAATACAAAGCTTAATCCACTGTGATTATATACATTTGAAAACACTATCCATATATATTTTTGTGTGCATCACTTCTTGGGAACGATTGTGCACATGAAGGCGTATATAGTGAAATCATGGTGATTGTATATATTTGAAAGAATCATAAGTATATATATGCCTGTATTTCATTCCTATTAACCGATTGTGTACATGAAGGAGTACTAAACTGGAAACCACTGGGATTGTAGATACCTAAAAGAAATATAGGGAGATATTAGCGTATATTTCATTTGTAGTCTCTATGTACTTGAATCAGTATACTAAACTGAAACCAGTGTAATTGTATGTTGCAAAGAATTGTCAATGAAGTGAAACTGAATAAATATAATAAACATTTGAGGTGTTGCATGTTTAGTGTACGTATACGTGAACGTATATCTGGTGAAAAAGTTGTGTGGCAGAAGAAAAGTTTGTTTTATTTGCCTATTAAATAAACGCAATATGCAAGCGCAGCAAGGCTTTATTTTCTGTAACGCGCAATATGCATATACTGTGAAGTATATATAGATCCAGCACAAGTTCATACACGATGGCACGTGTTTATATTTTTGCCCAGACGCAATGAATGGAGCTCGACAGGTGGCGCACCATTGATAATGAGGACCACTTTCTTTAAGTAGTGTGTAATCAGTGCATGCTGATATCTATTAGTGCAGTCTAAAAGAATACTGGCACCCCTGCCATGGGCACTCAACACCCTTGTGCACCCTTCTCGCACCCTCCTCAGAGGGTGCTAAAAAAGTGATGGACATCGAAGGCACCCTTTCTTAAGGGTGTTTTTTTAACATCCTACAGTTTTTTACATGTACACCCTATTCTAAGGGTGCATGAAAAAGCACCCTTTTTGGAAGGTGCTGAATTAACACCCTTAGGGTGTCGTCCACGGGACAAGCTCATTTACACCCTTCTGGGTGTAAAAATTTTTACTGTGTAGGAGGTTATTCCTGCAGTGTCTCACTTGTTATTACGCTGACTATGCAAATGCAAGGATGTCAATATATCAATACACTGGGACACTGCTGTAAGGTAATTTACTTCCTAGTTTTATATGCTGCCTATTAGCTAACAGTGTTTTTGTCATATGAATGCTCCGACAGAAGCGAGCGTTGGCCTAGAGAGCGGTCGCAGTTTGACACGACGGCACTGAAAGTAGTCTTTCGCTGTAATTCTGGCATCGGCGTTGCGATGTTGGTGTTCGCATCTTTCGTCCTACACAAAAAATAGCGTTATATGAGAGAGAATATTTGAGGTGTTTACAATAGGGATACCAGCCTGAGAGAAAAGGCACTCTAGCTATTAGAAAAGCGATAGTCTGCGTGGGTTTGCGTGTGTGTGGGAGTTCATGTGTGCCTGCGTCTGTTTGTGTGTCTGTGCGCGTGCGCAGATATCACTGTCGCGTTCTGTTTGCTATGCAAAATTAACAAAAAACTTCAGAGAACCTTGAACTGGTTCATCACGATTTACACACGCGTTATATGAAAGAGACACTGAAGACAACTATAACGTTGACCTTGATAGCTGAAATGGCCGTACAGAATCCTCGTATTATTACTTTTGTGGCAACGAGGTGTTTATTTTGAAGTGTAATTCTGTTTTAGTGGTCTGCATCACGTTACGCTCGCCAAATTACTCGCTGGACCGTCTCACGTCACTGTTGCTGTGCAGGACATTGCCCGGCTTGACTGCGCGGCTGCCGACACTAGTAGCAGCAGAAAAAAAGCAGCGTGAACCACTGCAAAAACAACAGCTACTATTGGCTCCAACATCGCAGACGTGTTTTGGTTCAACTGGTCCCGCTGTACGGCATGAGCTGTCCAGTTTAGGCAGGCTGTTAAATTTCCCGCGTTCAGCCTAAATGAAGAGAACGACGAGCTTGGAGCCAGCGTTCCAGAGAGCTCGTGGGCTTCTTGGAGAAGACAATGAGGAAAGCATATTTTATGTTCTTGGCTCTTGCGGACACAAATAAACGTCTGTCTGAGTTTTTAAAGCCGTGTTGGTTGTTAAGTTCGCCATATATTTCGCAATTTGGTGCTAATAAACCCGTAAGATGACAGCCGGGAACAACAGTAAAGGAACATCACTGGTGGCTACTGACTGGAACAAGAGCCACGAACTACGGAGGCCTACCCAACAGCTGACCGCCATGGGTAAGTTCAACATGAAAAGAACGACTCAAAGGGCCCAGAATAAGCAGCTTAGCAAGAGGCGAGTGCCATACTTGATAATAATGACGTGACACAACGACAGATTGACGCGATTTACGAGACTCAAAGGAGGTAAACAAGATGAATAGCGAGAACAAGAGCCATACAGGTGACGAAGCATTCAAAGCGGAGCACGTAACTCTAGATAAATATGAAAATAACGTGTCCGACATCTTAGCTGGCTCCAGAGCAAACAACGCCATTACAGCAAAAAAGCTAAGTCATCGCTAATCGATGTTCACGACATGCCTATGGTACGGGCAGATTGACCAGGAGCCAATTTTCCAAAGCTGACAGTTAGTTCACTCGCACGTGAGTAGAGCACGAGGAAGGCATTCTGCAAATGACTCGACCAGGTCATGAACCACAATGACAATCTAAAAACTACCGACAAATTCAATTACGTGACGCTGTTTTTGAAAAAATACGCTGCGGCAGCTACTGCGGGGTTACCTACCATCGAAGACTACCACGAAGACGTATAAGCCATGCTGAAGAGGCGCTTTGGCGACAAGAAGCGCTTGGACCAGAAATATTTCTCAAGGTTTTGAACACTTACTCCAGTGCGTTCATCGAACGAAGTGCCCAACTTCGCAAGGTGTAGGACCAAGTGCTTATCAACACCCGTGGTCTGGAGGCTCTTTGTGTCACCAAGTCGGCCATCTCATCGATGCTATGTGACCTTGTGCTATGGACTTTGCCACATGACATCTTCGTTGCCTACGACAACTCTTGCGAATGAGAACCTGCAGGGTCCACCATCGACAAGGTTCAAGATAAGCGTGTCACGCAACTTGATCGTCTTCTGCAGTTTGTCTGAATTGAGGTAGAGAGCCTCGAGAGGAGCGACTTCAGAGAGCAGAAAGGATTCGATGAGGTAGCTTATCCCAGAAATTACGACCCGTCTCACTTTCGCAACGCAACCACAATAGCAACGGTGATTCACTGTCAAGTTCATGTTGCTCCTACAAATTTGAGCTGCAGTATGTGTTAATAAAAGCAGCGTTTTACGGGTTCATGCAGCATAGAGAAAAGGAAGCCTCTTTTCACCGGCATGAGGTGCTTTTGATCCAATACTTATAGTCATCGAGCATGAGTCTGCCGACGGATGATAGCGTGCCTCGGCTGCAAAGGTCACCATGCCTCAAGTATGCGTGGCCCAGACAAGCTAAGACGAAAGCCCCAAGAAGGCATCAGAGCGACTGGTGAACTCACCATACCAAAACACGACCATAGACTCACTACTTTGGAAACGGAAATGGCCGATCATCATTAATGTTGTGCAAGGAGCAGACTGCTTGCAAGAGGGAACGCAGTGTCTATCTAGCACGGTAAGGAAACTTCAACATATGAATACTGATAGTGAGCGACTGAAAGCGTCAAATGCAAACTTGAAGAAGCCACGAGCAAAGCTTCAGAAAAAGACCCGGAGAAAAAGTACGAGTTCCAAATAGAGAGACTGCGGCAAAAGGAGTTAGACGACGTGCGCAAGCGGTTGCGAGCATCGGAGGAGAAACTTGGACTGATCTTCCCCATGCTGAAGATACAGCTGTTGGACATGAAACCATGCCAACCTGGGTTGTACAAAAGGAAGAAGCAGCAAGGACATGGCGCCTATGGACTTCACAAGAAGACAAAAAGAAAGACGTAGATTGGGAACCTACACAACCATGCGCGGAGAATTTCCCAGGCAGCTCGAACACAAGTTCAGCTGAGATTGCGAGACAGTTCTACCACTAAGTGTGTAAGACAGCGTCTCTTGCTGCTGAGACAAGAAGAAGGATGTTCGTCATATACAGAGAACATCAATACGAAGGCTTCTCTACTGCAAGGACAGAGAGCGAAAACCTGAAGACACCACTGTATCGTTTTGGCAAAAGGCGGATGCAGCTGAAACTGAAGCAGTTCCTGCTGATAGTTCCGTTGACAAGATTGTCTTCATTGAATTCAATTCTTTTTTTTGGCAAGAAAAGATGTTGCCCTGAGGCTATGGCAAAAGGCAATATTTAAATTCGCCTGACTAGGCCATTAGCCCCAGGCAGCACAATCACGCAAGCAGCAGTTTAATACAAAACGTAAATAGCTTAGAAACTGTAATTGAAAAAACCTTATACAATTCTATGTTCAACCATACAAACTATCAAGCGAACCATAAAAAGTTTGTATTCATTTCTGTAACCTGCAGTCAAACTTTGTAAGCATAAATAGGTGTAATAAAATAAATCTTGTTGCACACGAATAAATAGTAGTAAGTGAACTAGATGGAAATGAAGTCATCAGCCTCTCTACTAAGTGGTGAGAGCTACGCAACGGAAAGATTGGCTGGAGAAAACGACTAACACCTAAAGGCCGCATCGAAAAAATGGAAGCAGCAACACACACAGAGGTCTTTTATATAGAGAATACAACATCGAAAGAACCTTATCCTCCAGACAAGATATCATTGCGGTGGTGGGAATGTGTTCAATTTCCCTCGTTCAGCCACAATGAATAGAACGACGAGCTTGGCGCCAGTGTGCCAGAGAGCTCGAGGACTGAGGGAAGCGATGAGGGAAGCCATATTTTATGTTCTGGGCTCATGCGGTACACTAATAAACGCCTGCCTGAGTTCTTAAAGCCGTGTTGGTTGATCAGTTGAATATATAGTTTAAACCGGCAAAAATTTTTCAACCACATGCGTCAATCCCCATAGTAACGTCCAGCTTTCTTTTTTCTATGAATCAAAAGGAAGCGAACCAGCCGCATTTTATTACTTCTCTTGATACAAGGAAGGCTCCTTATTTAGTGCAGAATGTTCATTTATTAGTGATAATTGTAAGCGGTTCGTCGGACGCAACTTACCTTTATTTCTCGGAAAGTAGAGCACTGCTGTGAAAGTAGTGTTGTTTTAGAGGTTGTCGTACATAGAGCTTTCACTCTCACGTGAATTGTTATTTGACTTTAGTGTAAGAACACCCAACCGCGGTGGTCCAGTGCCTAAGGTACTCGGCTGCTGATCCGTAGGTCGCGGGATGGAATCCCGGCTTCAGTGGCTGCATTTTCAATGAAGGCGTGAATGTTTTAGATTCATGTGCTCAGACTTGGGTGCATGCTAAAGAACCCCAGGTGGTCAAAATTTCTGGAGCCATCCACTACAGCGTCTCTCATAATGATTTTGTGGTTTTGGGACGTTAAACCCCACATATCAATCAACTTTAATGTAAGAACCGAAATCGACGCTTTTCCCCTGTCAGTCTTCCTGTTAGCGTCGTGCAGATGACTCATACTCTCCCTCTGGCAGTGTAAGCAGCATGGTAAGATGGAAAGAACTTCATTAAATCCCAAAGTTTGACTCTAGATTAACCCGTATACACCCTTGTGGGGATTGCAAGGCCAGTTTCATCACCCATACATTGCACTATTTTATTAGGTCGCGTGAACATCAACATAATGAAGTGCTTGTCAAACTGAAAGTGACTGCTTTTGTGGGAGGCGGCTCCGCTCGGCTGTCAGTACCAAAAGGCGCAAAAGGTCCTGGTTCAACGGAGGCACGTTGGCAGCGTTGCTTGCCGATAGAGCTCCGGAATACGGATTGCACCTAGTGCTGTGGTGGAAGGAAGCCAATATGGCCCCAATCGAATCACTTCTCTGTAATCTTTTATTGGTTATTCAATTTTTCACCACCACCGCCCAAATCAGTGTATTTGGTGCAGCTCGTCCCTTACGCCACCGACGTGGCACGCCAAGAATGTATTTCGCGCTGGATGAGGTATCTCTAGTCGCCTAAGGCGTTCGCCTTAACAAACGGCGTTATGTCGCAAGTACCGTGTTCGGAAGCGCTCCTGCAATGTTGAAAGACAATGCCGAAGACGGTGACGACCTAGACACTTCCAAAAACAAGAAAATCTGGCCTGAAAACACCAAACCATGGCAAAATAATTTCATTCACAGTAATGCATTGAACGTAGAAAAAATGGCTTCATGACAGAAATAGTATGCACGATGGTTTCTGTTCAATATTTATTTTTTCTTGGTCTAGATAGGCATTGAAGAGGCAGCTCAAAAAATGACATCTAAACGTAAAATACAAAATTAATTTTCTGACCTGATGAGGAACTGGCGGTAGCCCATAGACCCGCACTATCTGTATCATATAGAGAAGAATCCACTTATTCATGTGGAGGAGACCCGTCACTGCTCCAGTCGAAGCGCTTCCTTTGCGCGCGTGTCCGTTCATCTCTGTCATGCTGTATAGTCACTGTCCACACACGGAATAGATTTAATCTACTTTAATCGGTTGTGTCAGCCACTACAGATTCAGTTGAACCTTTTGGTCTTCGTCGCTTCCGCAAAGTCGGCCGTAGAGCCATTGGGTAGCAGAGCCAGTCGTTTTCGCAGAGTTTTTCTGATTTTCGTTGCACAGTCAAGTATTTTCGGCAGTTCCAGGAAATAGGCAGGTATAACATCCGAAGTAAGCGTAGGTTTCTTTGATGCGGGCAACAGGTCGTTTCTCGTGTATTATGCATGATAAGTGGCAGAGATCGCTTCTTCCAGGAAATGCTTCGCGCACACATCTTCAGTGTACTATAAGAAAAAAAGGGAATTCTCAAGTAGTGCCGATACACCACAATAATTGTCAAGTAATTTGCTCGCCATTCCTTTCTAAAAAACCGGCGCTGGCCCCATTCCTATCGGGAATGCAATGTCACACTGACGATGCGCCCGCCATTCGTGACTTCGAACTACCGGAACCGTAGTTATAGAGCGAGGGAAGTACTCTAAGTAGATGACAATGATTGTTGTATAGCAGAAACCCTGCCCGAAAACTCAATTTTTTAGAGAGCTATAGGCTGAAAAGCTCCATCAGCTCTCTTAATCACCCTTCACTACTTATACAAGCGCTTCGATTCACGCGGATTCTTGGAAAGCAACACATGCTCTGTACATGCTTCCAAAGCCCCTACTTGCGATTCGGCAACAAAACACCACATGCGCATTTTAAGGTCCACTCACGCGGCCACTCACGCGTAGTTGGAGTCATATGCAGCACTGAGGTATGCATGCACTGAATCGCAAAGTGCGAACAATCAAACAAATCCACTGACAATGCTCACAGGCACAGAACAAAGCATTTCTGATTCATAAAATACCATGCACACAAAGATGTTGATTTTTGCACGTGAATTTTAGAAGGAGCACTGCACGCATACCTGGCACGCCCTACAGTAGCGCCAACTCAACTCGCGCGAGGGACGACTCGCTCGCTGGATTCCGTGCCGACTGGTTGTGCCCTCGCAATCTCCGACGTCAGCGTAGCTCTGGCAGACTGGACTTGCCCTACGCCATCTCCTGACGCCTACAAGAGCTCTCGCAAGTGGTGCCCCGTCCTCGGGCTCCTGTGACCGTGTTTCCATTCTTCCTATCTCTCCTATCATCTCATATGTCCTCACTCGCTGTCCCAGCGCATCTCTATCTGTATATATATTTAATCCTATTCTTTTAATCCTTCCTCACCCCATTCCTTGTGAGGTACTGTTGAGGTGTCGCACCCTGATACAGATAGTTACGGGGCTCACTTTTCCTTTCTTTTCCCTCTTATAATCACTTCTCTCGCGCGCGCGAGGACGGCGGATGAGATATCAATCGAGAAAGACGCGTGTTTCTGTGCTCCCGTCCTTACCCCCATCGTCGCTCCGCGCTCTTAGCGCACAGCCTTTTTATAGGCTACATATGGCGCCTCAGCGAGGCAACCGAAAAAAACAACGCAGCAGGATGCCGTCGTGGCAGCCTCGGCATCATCTTCAGTGCCAACGCAGCAGCAAACGGCACAATCCAAGCCAGCACGCTCCAAGTAAACCCAGCCGCAGAAAAGCCGCAGCCATCACACTGCCGCCCTCTCCCCAGCTTCGAGCAAAGCGAAGAAAGCGAAGGCGCACACCGGAGCTCCTCGTCTCCTGACACGGCAATGGCTATATGCGAGGGATACCCACCTGGCGGCAACACATTCTCATCTCCTTCAACTACTGCGGCCGTCGAACAAACGGCGTCCGCCTCTAGTGAGCGCGGCGTGCCCCCAAGAACGCCTTCGCGTTCTGGCGGTTCCCACGTTGTAGGCGACCTTCCTCCGAGTGGATGTGCGGCCACCATCGTCTTTCGGCCAGTCAGGAAGAAGGCTAACTTTCTGGCTGCATCAAGGGATGTGATCGCCACCTTCCTTTCGGGGTTCCCAGCCACCCACCGAGTGCGGGTCAATTTCCGGCGCAACCTTGTTGCTGTCGACATCTACCCTACCGCCGATCTGACTGCCCTACTTCAGGTTAGAACAATCTGTGCGACCAAGGTTCGAGCCAAACAACTCGACCTGAAAACCTGTGTTGGCATGGTTTTCAGAGTGGACCACACGATCCTTTTCGAGGACATCGCCGACAACATTGCTTCAACTGTGCCCCTCGTGTCCGGTGTACGCAGAGGCAACTGCCTCACGCTCATCTTCACTGGGACTACCGTCACGCCGGATATACTGCTTTACAAGCAAAGGCACCCTGTTCGACCTTGTCACCCCAAGCCCCTGCAGTGCTCCCCTTGCGGCCGCTTCGGGCACGCAACTGCCACCTGCTATCGGTACGAACGGCGCCTGCGCTGCGGCATCAAGCACGCCTCAGGATTGTGTGCAGCACACCTTCGTGGCATAAACTGCAGGGGAAACACCCTGCAACCGAGCCCCGCTGTCCAGACTGGCAGCTCCATCGCAGGGCCGTGGTCATCATGGCCTCAACCGACGGCACCGTAACTCACCGCCAAGCCCTGCAGCACGCGATCATGGAGGCAGCAACGCCTTTTCCATCAAGGGTCGCTCCTTCCGAGATGCACTCGCCGGTACCGGTGACACGACCTCGGAGGCTCCCCTCGTCCTACACCGAGTGCGCCTATCGTCCCCACAACAACGACGACGCCCCCGCCCTCATCCGCAGCTCAGCCGGCCCTTACCGTCGTCCAAAAGTGCTCGACGGCAACGCAGGCACCAGGCGCTTTTTCACAACCGCCGGTTTCAGTCACCGTCATCAGAAGCACGACAACTGAGCTCGCGACCTCGACCTCGCAGCAACCTGACATTCAAACCAGAAACGACATCCTTACAGGTCTTGCTACAGGACGAGTGGTGCTCAGGGCCCTACCAGTTGGCTCCCACGAGCGCAATCTCGCTGTTGTGCACCTGCTCACCTTCAAGGCCGTTGCCAAATGATTTGGCTTCTCCCTGAACGAACCGCCTGCATATCGTGAATTCTACTCTGGTCCTTTTAAAACATGCACATAATTGTACCACTGGCCTTCGTGGTGGTATTCCCAGTCAACTGCGAGTGGAATACCGCTCTTCTCTATGCGCGCGTGCGCTTATTTCCTCCTTTTTCCCCCTTATTCAAAGTCAATTCTTTCTTGCAATCGCTATATTGCATCACGCACCACGCCTGGTCGGAGTCCCACGTCACTTTGTTTACGTAGGCTGCTCCGAGCTGCTTGACGGCTTTTTTTTTCTTCCTGTGCTTCGTCAGCGCGTTCCATAGAGTTTCCTAAAATTAACCAGAGGGCACTCTGGCACTGCGATCGTTCAGCGACAATGGGAATGATGGGTAGTGCACACATTTGCTTAGTCTTCGTACTTACGGGCGGCGAATTCTGCTTGTAGCTTTGTTTATTTCTGGTTACGGTTTCGTTTTAAAGAAAAGAAAGAACCCTTTTAACTTCGTGACTCATTTTGAAAAGGTATAACTTTAAAAAACATATTTATTTATCTTAATTATCTGTAAACGTTTTTTGGCAACGCCATTTCACTGAAGGTGCTCTGAACTGGATGTGATGTGCTCGAAATCAAATTGCTGAGTGAATAGCCTGAACTCACAACTGGTGAACTAGGCCCCATTGTGCAAATTTTGATTGGTTTACAATAACGGAATAATATGGCTCCCAATCTTTCTAAGACGGGACTGGCTGTGGTGCTGGGTAATAATTCAACTCATGTGAAATTCGAAATTGAGTCTTAGGCACAGAGATAATGCTGGACACCATACTGAAACAAGTCGACACCCACGTAATGCCAAGCTTTAGTTGGTGTTGGACGCTTAATTAATTGTTCTGGCGGCTGCTTATAAGCATAAATCTGACATACTGAACAATTTCGAAGTAGTCTTTCCATATCAGAACTTACATTGGGGCAGTATACCAACTGCCTTGCTCTGACCTTGCGTTTTCTAATGCGAGATGACCTGCATGAACATGCTTGAGTATGTCCGATTGCATGGTACTTCGCGCCACGACCTTCCTCTTTTTAGAAAGACCGCTTTGACCACTCAGAGTTCGGAAGCAACCACCGTCAGCGAACCTTCTACAGCGCACCCATTCGCAAGCTTGTGAAGTACCCGCTGAAGGTATACGCCACGTTCGGTCTCACTTGCGAGTCTTAGAATAGTTTTTTTTCTCTAACGAGTGTCGATACTAGTGCGACTCCATGAAGTTCGACGTCACTTGTGGGAGTCGTAGCGCCATCTTTAAAAGCAGGTGCCCAGGAAAGCATGTCGGCCACAACCATCTGTTTGCCGGCAACAAAATTGAAGGTGTAGTCATATTTGAATAACCACAAAAAGAAATGCTATAGTCTATGTGGCATGTCAGCAATAGCCTTCTTTGATATGCAAAGCAGTGAGCGATGGTCACTCTGAAGAATGAAAGGATGTCCGTATACGAAGTGATGAAACTTGTCGAACCCAAAAACCAACGCCATACATTCTTTTTCTATGTGGGAACAACGTTGTTCGGATTCATTAAGAGCTCTTAAAGCGTAAGCTACAGGTCTCCGAGTGGTCCTGTGACGTTGCATCAGCGCTTAACTGACACCGTACTGCAAGGCATCTGTCGTTATTTTCGTTTCGCTGCGTGGTTCAAAAATTTCTGAAAGAGGTGACTCGCTAAGCTCTTTGCTATTAGCCTTCCATACGCTCTCATGAGTCAGTTCCCAGCCAAAAACATCATGCTTCAACAGCAAACGCAAAGTAGAAGTGTGCTGGGATAGTGACTGCACATATTTGCAAAAGTCAATGACGACGCCCAAGAGCCTCTGTACCGCTTTTTTCTCTCGTGGCACTGGCATTTTCAGGACAGCTTCGACCAAAGCAGGGTCAGGGCGTATGCCACTGCTGCAGATGATGTCATCAAGAAGCAAAATGTCTTCAACACCGAACAAGCACTTTGACGCGTTGAATGTCAGTTCTGCTTTTGCTGCCACTACTTGCGCGTTTTTGAGCCTCTCATCATGTTCTTTCCGGGTAGCAGCCCAAATGAGCAAGTCGTAAACTTATACACGCACGCCAGGCAAACCATCAAATATCTCGTTGAGTGCTTTTTGAGAAAACTCGCTTGCCAATGAAACGGCCCAAGGGAGTTGCGAAGGTGCATATTTTGGAAGACTGCTCAGCCACTGGTATTTGATACAACCCGGCTTGAGCGTCAATCCGAGAAAACATCTTCGCTCCTGCCAGCTCTGCTTCTGTGTTTTCGGCATGGCATTTGATAATGCTCTGTTTTAAGGCATTTATTAAATTTTCTCGAGTCCATGCATACCCGCAACCTGCTGTCCCTTTTAAGCACGATGACCAGTGGGCTTACCCAAAGTGTCGGGATGCTGACTTTTTGTATGATGCCTTCCACTTCAATTCATTGTATTTCAGCGCGCAGAGGTTCCGCAACACCAAAGGCACTCATCTGGCTGGCTGAATAACGGGCACTGCTCCCTCACGAAGGGTGATCCAGTATACGAGCTGTACACGGCCTGTTCCTTGAAAAGTATGTGAAAATTCATCGATGATCCTGGAAGCACTGCTTGTCATGGCATCAACCCCTACTGAAAAATTCTGTATGAAATCTTACGGAAAACATATGGACTTCATACGATTTCCTTATGAGCTATACGGAAAAGATACAGATTTTTATGGAAACATACGGAAGTTGTATGGCGCATACGGAAGACTTTTTAAGAAAACTATGGAAGGGTATGGAAATTATGTGGAACATATGGAAAATTTCTTACGGAAGATATGGAAAGATACAGAAGTCATGTGGTATATACGGAAGATTGCTTACGGAAAATATGGAAAGATGTGGAAATATGGAAAGCTTTATGGAGTAGACGGAAACTTCCTCAAGGAAGTTCTATGGAGCCTACTGAAATTTCTTACTGAAATATGGAAAATTAAGGAGTGCGAGCAGACTAATAAGACCGGAGATGTTCATGTCACCAGATTAAAATGGCAGTCTAGCGATACAAATACTATTCGATTCGTGGTGGTGCTACACTGCGTCCAGAGAAAGTAATGCCATTGTGATTGTACGTGATGTCAATGTCGACAATTCAGAAATAAATGGCCGCAAAAATTGAAGAAGAAAAATGTAGAGTGATAAAAAAGTGAATATATGCAGAAATAACTAGTCCTGTGCCAAAATGACGAGCACATAAACGAAAACAAACGTCTGCAGAACGAGCGCTCACTTGCAAAGATTATTCTCTGAGTTATTCCTCTTAAAAACATGCTAATTTGCAAAATAAATATGCATAGAAATATTGTATCGCAAAATAAATGGTGACCATGAGCCAAGACGACCCGCTGAACCAATATACACACAGCCGATAAAATAACCACAAGTAACACGCCGTGCGCGGCGTGACAAAATAACTAAATGGCAAAATTAACGTTTCGGGTCTATTAAGGCTTTCTAGAACGCGAAGTAACAGATGAACACCTGGTAACTTGTGGTGCGACCGCACACATGTCGAGCTACTTGGTTATTAGCTGTCATGCAAGATATTAAGAGAGCAAATTTAAAATACAGATGCATGAAGCAAAATTGCCTCTCTGCTTTACTTTACGTAGTGAGTGAACCTTCATGTACATGAATGACGCCTCTGTGAAGTACACAGGATAATGAAGTAGAACAGAAAAAAAGAGGTAGAAGACAGAAGAAAGGCAGGTAGCTCAACCAGGTTGATTATTTGCTGCCCCACAGCATAGGTAAGGGTAGAGAGAGTGGTCAGAAAGATAATTAGGTATGAGAGCGCAACTGATATGTACGGACACATAATGGTGCTTATCATTGATGCTCGTATGGTAGTGTATAGGGCTGAGTCGTTTGAGATTTTCAAAAGCGTTGTTTCAGACCACTATGCAGATTACGCTTCAATCGTAGTGCTACATAAGACACAACTTATGGGCCAGCTTTAATGAATAAGAAGATTAAAAGTGAAACAAATGCTTTAAATTATATTGTCACGTAAGAGTGAGGGTAGCCCGAAGACAGGAGACCGGGAGGTTAGTAGAAATAGAAGGAGATCCGTTTATTTGGCGGACTTGCGCCGACTAAAGGAAAAAAAGACACACCGGCTTAGCAGGAGGCGAACAGCGCGTTCGACGGCCGTCGGGGTAACAGAAGATGTCCCACTGGAACGCAAGGCGCGTTCGACGGCCGTCGGGTAACATAAATGTCCACTGGAACGCAAGGCGCGTTCGACGGCCATCGGGTAACAGGAATGTCCCACTGGAACGCAAGGCGTGTTCACCATCCGAGATACAGTCGCCGTAGCGTCTGGCGCTATGTCGTTATCAACGAATGGTCGACGTGCGGGCCATGATCTTCGCAGATGAGTCGCGGTGCATCGTGGACCACGATAAGGCCGCGTGCCGGCGGTATCGGCATGCGCAACACTATCCGCAATATGCCTCGCGGCATTGCTCCCCTCCTCAACGTAAGCATCGACCCGATGCTTTGTTTAAATGTTGTAGGCCCGTGTGCTCAGATTTGGGTGCACGTTAAAGAACCCCAGGTGGTCTAAATTTCCGGAGCCCTCCACTACGGCGTCTCTCATAATCATATAGTGGTTTTGGGACGTTAAACCCCACATATCAATCAATGCTTTGTTTAAAATAAAACCAAAACAAAAGGACAGCCTGTGCGAAAGTAAATGGCAAATAAGCACGAATCACGCACACATAAACAAAAGAAGAGATGCAAACAGGGAGCTTCCTTTAGCGCGCATGATAGGGCTTCAAACGGGCGACGTGTACCACTTCTTGTCGTGCGCGTCGTTGGAATGAGCTAGCCCCATCAGGGACCACTTCATAGTCCACTTCACCCACTTGACGGATGACTTTGTATGGGCCGAAATAACGGCGCATGAGTTTTTCGCTTAATCCTCGGCGGCGAACGGGCGTCCAAACCCAGACTTTGTCGCCTGGCCTGTATGTTGAATCGCGTCGTCGCAGGTTGTAGCGTCTTGCGTCGTTTCGCTGTTGGTCTATTATGCGGAGACGAGCAAGCTGCCGGGCTTCTTCTGCGCGCTGAAGGTAGGCGGCCACGTCTAGGTTGTTTTCATCTGTAACATTAGGAAGCATGGCGTCCAGGGTAGTAACGACATCCCTCCCATGGACGAGATTAAATGGTGTCATTTTAGTGGTCTCCTGCACCACGGTGTTATAGGCGAAGACCACGTAAGGCAGAATTAAGTCCCAGGTCTTGTGTTCTGTGTCCACGTACATAGCGAGCATATCGGCAATGGTCTTGTTCAAGCGTTCCGTGAGACCATTTGTCTGCGGATGGTACGCAGTTGGTCTTCGGTGATCTGTATGACTGTAATGTAAGATTGCCTGAGTAACATCAGTCGTAAACGCCGTTCCCCTGTCCGTTATTAGTACCTCAGGTGCGCCATGACGGAGGAGAATTGATTCGACAAAAAATTTGGCAACTTCTATGGCTGTGCCATTCGGGAGGGCCTTAGCTTCAACGTATCGGGTAAGGTAATCAGTGGTGACTATGATCCACTTGTTACCGGATGTTGATGTGGGGAAAGGTCCAAGCAGGTCTATACCAATCTGTTGCAATGGTCTCGACGGGGGTTCAATTGGCTTGAGAAATCCAGCTGGTTTTGTTGGAGGTCTCTTCCGGCGCTGACATTCGCGGCAACTCTTGACGTACCGTGCAACATCTGAGGAGAGGCGGGGCCAGTAGTATCGTTCTTGAATTCTGTGGAGTGTGCGTGTAAAACCGAGGTGGCCTGCAGTGGGTTTGTCATGTAACGCTTCTAAAATTTCTTCTCTGAGCCTGCTTGGGACGACAAGAAGGTAAGCTGCCTCATTCGGTGCGAAGTTCTTTTTAACTACCACCCCGTTTTGCACACAGAAGGAGGATATCCCACGCTTGAACAGTGCAGGCGGTATGGAGGCCTTTCCTTCGATGTAGTTGATCAACTGTTGTAGGATCGGGTCTGAGCGCTGCTGTAATGCAAAGGTGCTGCTGCTGATAGGCACAAGAAAGGCATCGTCGTCATCATGGCTTGGTGGTGCGCCGACAGGGGCTCTTGAGAGGCAGTCTGCGTCGGAGTGCTTACGACCAGATGTGTAGACTACCTTCACGTCAAACTCCTGAAGCCATAGGCTCCATCGAGCGAGGCGGCCAGAAGGGTCTTTCAAACTGGCCAACCAGCACAACGCATAATGGTCCGTTACGACCTTGAAGGCTCTGCCTTATAAGTATGGGCGGAATTTCGAGGTGGCCCATACTATCGCAAGACACTCCTTCTCAGACGTGGAATAGTTCACTTCCGCTTTCGACAGTGAGCGGCTTGCATACGCGATGACGCGCTCGCAGCCCTTGTGCTTCTGAACGAGAACGGCACCTAAGCCGATGCTGCTGGCGTCTGTATGTATCTCAGTTTCGGCATTTTCATTAAAGTGACCCAGCAAAGGCGGCGACTGTAAACGTTGTTGAAGTTCTTTGAATGCCTCACGTTGCTCAGTTTTCCATTCGAAAGGGGCGTCCGACTTGGTGAGCTGCGTCAAAGGGGCAGCAATGTGTGAGAAGTTCTTGACGAAGCGTCGGTAATAGGCGCACAGTCCTAAGAATCGGCGCACTGCTCTCTTATCTTGCGGTTGAGGAAACTGTGCGATAGCGGCTGTCTTCTCGGGATCTGGTCTTACGCCATCTTTGCTTATAACATGGCCAAGGAACTGTAGTTCTTCATAGGCAAAATGGCATTTTTCTTGCTTCAGTGTCAGCCCTGATGACTTAATTGCGTCCAGTACCATCCGGAGCCTTTTCAGGTGGTCGCTAAAGTTGGAGGCGAAGACGACCACATCGTCCAGGTATACGAGACATATTTGCCACTTGAGACCTGCCAGTACTGTGTCCATTAGACGCTGGAAGGTTGCTGGAGCGGAACAATGTCCAAATGGCATCACTTTGAACTAATACAATCCATCCGGCGTGATGAAGGCGGTCTTTTCTCGGTCTCTTTCATCAACCTGAATTTGCCAATACCCTGTCTTCAGATCAATGGACGAGAAGTACCTTGCTTCACTAAGACGATCTAGGGTATCGTCGATCCTTGGTAAAGGGTACACGTCCTTCTTGGTTACACTATTCAACCTTCGGTAATCGACGCAAAACCGAAGACTTCCGTCTTTCTTTTTGACAAGGACGACTGGTGCCGCCCATGGGCTTTTCGATGGCTGAATTACATCGTCGTGTAACATTTCCTCAACTTGCTCTCGGATGGCCTGACGTTCACGTGCCGACACACGATAAGGGCTTTGATGGAGAGGGCGGATGTCTTCTTGTGTTATAATTCGATGCTTTGCCAGAGAAGTGTGTCGGACCTGTGAAGAAGTGGCGAAACAGTCGTCATAACGTCGAAGGAGGTTCTGGAGCAGTTGCTGCTTGCATTGAGGCAAGGAAGGGTTAATGTCGAATGACAGCTGCGAGTTGTGGGTCTGTGGGGTGATGGTCGCTGGATTCGAGAGGGCGAAGGTGTCACTGACTTCCGCGATTTCATCGAGAGAGGCAATGGTCGTACCTTTGGCCAGGTGACGGTGTTCTTGGCTGAAATTTGTTAGCAGCACTGGGCCCTGTCCATTCCGGAAGTCCGCAATGCCTCTTGCAATTGCGATATCACGCCAAGCAAAACCTGTATGTTACCTTCGACGACGCCATGAGCATTTTCGGCAGTACCAGTGGTTACGGGGATTAGGGTCGTTGATCGGGGTGGGACGCTCACGTCATTCTCGAGCACACGGAGGGCTGCGCGATTATGTGGTGCCGAGTATGAATTTATGGCTTCATCCGAGGAAAGTTTGATGGATCTGGACGCCAGGTCAATAGCCGCGTGATGTTGAGTCAAGAAGTCCATGCCGAGAATGACGTCACGGGAGCACTGTGGGAGTACCAAGAAAGTGGCAAGGTATGTGTGACCATCGAATGTCACCCTTGCAGTACATCGCCCCGATGGGGTGAGGAGGTGGCCTCCCGCTGTGCGGATCTGCGGGCCGTCCCAAGCCGTCTTAACCTTCTTCAGTTGTGCTGTCAATGGCCCGCTGATGACCGAGTAGTCAGCTCCTGTGTCAATCAAGGCAGTTACCGGGTGGCCATCGATAGATACTTCAAAATCGGTGGCACGTGGACTGGAGTTGCGCGTTGGTTTTGGGTTCGGGTCACGGCTTCTTCTTGTTGCTTCGTTTTGCTTCGTCTCGCGGCTTGGGTTGTTGTGCGTTGTCGTCGTCGTAGATGTGCTGTCGTCATATATGGTCGTCGGTGGAGGGTTTTCAGCTTTTCCCCTTGCAGCAACCTCACCTCCAAAGGTTGCTGGTTTTAGTTTCTCCTACGGGGGCTTGGGGACCTTCTTCGTTCGTTGTTGCTGCGGTTCGGTGACGTGAAGCGTGGGGATGGCGGTGATGGAGAACGGCTGGACAAGTACTCTGTATGGTGCAAGTAGTCTTCGATTGCCGGAGGTCGTTGTCCAGGGCGTGGCCGTGGTGCCTGAGATGAGAAGCCATGCAGTCCCATCCGCCTGTAGGCGCAAGTGTCGAAGAATGTGGCCGGCCTCACCGCAGTGAAAGCATAGGGGACGGTCGTCGGGAGTTCTCCAGGTGTCGCATTTTCTTTGGCTCGGGCGGCTTTCGTATGTAGGGTGGGCGGGTAAGGGCGGACGGCTACTTGGGGCTGCCGCGTACCGTCGAGGACTGGGCTCGTTTCGTCGGGGTGGCCTAGTGTTCACTGCAGCGGCGTAAGTCATTGCTTCGGCCTCTGTTCGAGTCGTCGCTGATGAAGAGCCAAGCGCCTGCTGGACTTCATCACGCACTATGTCCAAGAGAGATGCTCCTTGGGGGGGCTGGGGGGGTAGGAGGTAGCAATCGGCGTAGTTCTTCCTTAACCACTTCTCGAATAGCTTCCCGCAGATCGTTGGTGGTTAGCCCACCTCGAATCGGTTCCGAGTAGAGCGAGCTGGGCTGCAACGGGCGGTTGTATTGTCAAGTCCGGGCGTCCAGGGTCCTTTCTATGGTGTGCGCTTCTTCAGTAAATTCGGCGACTGTTTTAGGAGGGTTCCTTATGAGACCGGCGAAAAGCGACTCCTTCACCCCTCGCATTAGGTATCCGACCTTTTTGTCTTCGGTCATGTCTTGGTCCGCTCACCTAAAAAGACGTTTCATTTCTTCGACGTACACGTTTAGGGTCTCATGGGGCTGTCGGGTCCTCGATTCTAGCAGCAGCTGGGCCCTTTCTTTTCGCATGATGCTGGTGAAGGTCCTGAGCAAGCCATTCTTCAGAAATTCCCAGGTGGTCAGTGTGGTCTCATGGTTTTCATACCACGTTTTGGTGGGGCCTTTCAGAGAAAAGTAAACGTATCGCAGCTTCATTTCTTCATCCCACCTGTTTATGGTAGCCACGCGCTCGAATTAGTCGAGCCATTCTTCTGGGTCTTCTGCGGCATAACCATGGAAAGTTGGGGGCACCCGCGGCTGCTGCAGCATGACAGGGGTTGGTGATTGCGGGGTGCTCATGGTGGCTGTGGAAGCGTCCTTTCGTGGTCGCGTGGGGTCTGGTAGCGGTCCCAGCTCAGGTGGCAGTTTTCGGAGGCGGCGACTGCTTCGAGTATCTGTGTCTTCAGCGTCCTCGTTCTCTGCAGTGGCTGTTTTAAGGTCGTTTCGGTGCATACCCCGCACCTCCACCAGATGTCACGTAAGAGTGAGGGTAGCCCGAAGACAGGAGACCGGTTTGTTAGTAGAAATAGAAGGAGATCCGTTTATTTGGCGGACTTGCGCCGACTAAAGGAAAAACAGACACACCGGCTTAGCAGGAGGCGAACAGCGCGTTCGACGGCCGTCGGGGTAACAGAAGATGTTCCACTGGAACGCAAGGCGCGTTCGACGGCCGTCGGGTAACATAAATGTCCACTGGAACGCAAGGCGCGTTCGAAGGCCGTCGGGTAACAGGAATATCCCACTGGAACGCAAGGCGCGTTCACCATCCGAGATACAGTCGCCGTGGCGTCTGGCGCTATCTCGTTATCAACGAATGGTCGACGTGCGGGCCATGATCTTCGCAGATGAGTCGCGGTGCATCGTGGACCACGATAAGGCCGCGTGCCGGCGGTATCGGCATGCGCAACACTATCCGCAATATGCCTCGCGGCAATATCATGGCTGCATGGACGCATACAAACAATGTAAAGCGCAATAAAGTGGGGACGCATGAGCTACTCTTCACGCTTCAGTTCTACATGGATGCTTCAACTGTGCTGCAAAGAAATTTAACCAATGTGTGTGTGTGCAACATTGTCATTTTAAAATATCTATACGTATATCTAAAATTCCTACGGCGAGTTAAGCTATGTAGCACTCCATAACTCTTCCTTTTATTGAGGGCAATTTTTCAAACAATCACCATTATTCAATTTCTGTCTCTTGACTTCGTGCCCGCCATTCTTGGTTTGGCTCGATCCCAATTGTGCAGCCCTTATTTTAAAGGAATCAAAAAACATCAACCAAAATATATTTTGGAACTGCTTCTCGGTGATATTGCCTTCCCTCAATTGCCACAGCTTAAGATGAGTCATAGCAAGTCTCGCGCATACCCAGGGCCTGCCCTTGAAGAAGCTGGTCCGGCTGTATAATGCTCAGTTTTTTCTCAAATAAATTTTTTGGCTTGAGTTTTCTCACTTCTCGAGTCCCTTCACAATCAAGCAGACCCAATGTCCCCCTTAGTCCTTAATTTTGTTAAATTATGAAATAAATGAAAAATGTACTAATGAAAATGAAAATACTAATAGCTGTTGCTCAAAAAACACAGTGTCACATACGTACTTCAACGCAATATTGCTTTTATTTTGTTTTAGTACCTACAGCATTAGAAAAGATAGCAGTACAGAAAAAACAATGAAAACAAAGCTAAAAAATTGAGACTTCGCGGGATTCAAACCTGCGCCACGCAGTTGTGCTGACGTACGTGAACTGAGTGTGTTAGCTTGCTAAGCTATTCGCGCTAACAGAGCGGGCGCGTTTAAGTTATATATATATATAAATTTGCTGTTTACACGCTATGTGTTGGCATATTTATGTACAATATGCGATCGTATCTATTGTGTGCATATGTTTTGTGATTGTATATACGTCACATGCTTTTCGCATGTGTTTCAACTATAGATTGCCGCCCCGTCGCGGATGAAAACAAGCCTTTTTACACCCACACACAAGCTTGAGCAGTTGAAGGTTGTTTCCCGGGGCTCTCTTGCAATTGAGTCGGCCACCACAGGGAATTAGAGTGATACGCCATTAATCCCTGCATCTAGCTGTATTCCACTTAGTAGCTCTATCGCTTGATGACAAATCGAGCGCGGGGCGCGACGCTATTGCGCACGACCATGCCTCGCGTAGTGGCGACGTCAGCTAATTGCGCCGGCCGGCTTGCTTCGATTTGCTTCAGAGCAAAGAAATGTCATGCCTTGAAAGGTTGCGTACTGCACTATGTCAAAATGTTACTGCTTTGTACTCATCCTATGATTCATTAAGAATTAATAACTCTGATATGACTACTATAGAGCTTTGCGCCGGCGACACGCACCGAACTTAACACCGCACTACGTCTGTCGTAGAAGCAGTGGGAGGCTGTCGTATGCTAGAACAAAAACAAAACAAAAACCTACGACAATATTCATAATTTGTAACTTGTTTTTTTTATAACCGTTTATCACTTTTAAAGCTATTTTGCCAGATAACATACATTTTTTTCAGTTTATAGCAGCGACGGATGTTTTTTTTTCTATTTTTCTCACACAGATATCTAAGTCGAATCCATTCACAGCTAAAGCCACATGTTGTTTGTCTTCTTTGTTTCGGTGGGCATGCCTTCGGTGCGTCTCTCATGTGTTTGCGCTGCTACACACGAGAGCACGAAATGTTAAATTTACGCAAGGAAGCGCCGTTCCTCGTTCGTGTGATGTGCTAAGATTGCGCCCTATTCTCGCGGTTGTTCGAGTGCGGATCAAGTGCGAGTCGTCCAAGGACTCAGCGGCTTGTGCGGGTGCTCGAAGGACTCCTAAGTGACGGCTGACGCCTGCGGTCTCTTCCCTCAGGACAGTGTGAAAGAAATTAAAGGTAAAGGGGACACTTGTTTATATAGACTAAGTATGCCACTCCGTGCAAGTGTGTGTTGCCGCACTCGAACGAGGCGTCGTGAAACGGCAGCCTTACGCGCCTTTGCGAGTGCGGTTGCCGATTTGCTTTGACAACGCTAACTCCAGCAGAGCCATTGCGCATCGGCGCGGCCTTACTGGAGCTAATTCGAGACAACTGCGCCAACATGCATGTGTATGGTGATCGATTTTTTCATATGTGCAATGTAGTGAGTAAGACGCACACGGCGCTTGCTACGTTGTTAATTAAACGAAGCCTGCAGTGCCATTTGATGCAAAGCAGCATTTTGTTTACGTTCGCGGGCGATACAATTTGTAACTTGGCTTGATTCACCTAGCCAACCGCCTAAGTGGGTTGATTAGCATACGTTCACGGTAGAGCGTTATTATGCCCCTAAACAGTGGCGTGTGCTTGTTAAAAGATATAATGTGTGTGCCTAGTGTAGAGAGAGAGAGGTGTTCGTGCAATCTGCTTGTGTACCTGCAAGACGATTTTGCTTGTAACTAATAATGCACCGGCCAGCACCTACATTGTACGCCTGACTTTGAAGAAAACTTGCATGCACAATGTGAGATTTTGTAATCTGCCAGAGCTGCTTTTTATAAAATAATACACTGCCAGCATGTTTAAAATATGTTTCGCTGCTGTGTGGCAGGGGTGCGGTTATCACGCTGTTGTGTAGTTGCTGATGCAAGCACTTATAGTTTTGATGCGTTAATATTTCTCATCTAACTCATCAGGTGTTTGGCTGTTTCAGCACAAACAAGGCAAAGAGAGAAGGAAGACGGGTAATGACAGGACCAGTGCCGACTTTTGTTTGCAGGAGAATACCCATGTTGGTGTATTTATTGTGACAGCCTTTCTGTGTTGCTTTTTTGCCCAATTTATGCAACAACACAGTTGTCAGCAATATGAGAGAGAACACTGAAATTAGCTTTTAAAGATCATGGTGACTAAATGCCTAGTAATTCACAGCACAAAGTAAGAACAAAAGACATCAGTATGATCATTGTGGGACGAGTACAGTCTGTCATCTAAAAAATGTATTGTGCAAATTGTTGCCTAAGTAAGAAACCTCTCTATGTTTCCAAACAATGTGATGTCACTTCGAGCACCGTGCCAGCCATTCACTTCCTTGGTGCAAGGACTGGTTGGAAAGGAAGTTGTTGGTGACGTTCCTGATAGCCGAATGATATGTATGCGATTCCAAACCTGTAGCCTAATATATACGTAACCTTTTGTGCAGTTACACCGCTGCATCTGACACCAACTTATTTGCATATTTACATTGCTCCCTTAGGACCTAACACACAACATTGTAGTGTACATTGTCACTTCATGAATATCGAGCGGTAAAGGTACTGAGTATATGTGAAACAAGAATCTCTGCTTATTATATGAAGACATATGAGGCCTTCGATAAAACAAGTTATACCTTTATTGGGCTTGCGTACTCGTCGGAGCGATGCATACATGCAGCTTCAGCAAATGGTATCTTCCAGCCCGGTGACCATACAATATTAATAAATGTAAAGTAATGCGGTTCTCACGCCAACGTAAATTAAACCCTTCCTCTTACAATATAAGCGGCTCCCCATTGCTACCAGTGTCGTCCTATAAATACCTCAGGGTTATTTTAACAGCGGACCTGAGTTGGAATATGCATGTCTCCTCTATTATCTTAAATGCTAACCGGACGCTTGGTTTTATTCGGCGACATTTTTCTCTAGCCCCCGCTTCTGTTAAACTGTTATTGTACAAGTCACTTGTTCGATCTAAACTCGAATACGCGTCTTCAGTATGGGATCCATGCAATAATTCACTAATAAATGCACTTGAAGCAACCCGAAACAGAGCATCGCGTTTTATCCTTCACGATTACGGCCGTTTATCAAGCGTAACGCGAATGAAAGCAACTCTATCTCTTGAACCACTCGCACTGCGCAGGAAGATATCGCGCATGTGCCTTTTTATTAAAATCTATAAATTGAACGCCACCCTTAAAACTGCTCTTATCTTACCCCCTGCTCATGTTTCATTGCGCATAGATCATTCTTGCAAAGTTGGTATCCCGAAATGTCACACTGTATCATATTCAAATTCGTTTATTCCTAGAACTACATCAGAGTGGAATCGCCTGCCACCATCCCTAGTGCTTACTAACAATATTGACCAGTTTAGGAAAAAAGTGTCTTATTACTTCACTTCTGTGTAGCTTGAACTTTTTTTTCACAGTGTTTATTTACCTTATAATGTGTCGTATGCATGCAGTTGTCAATGTTAGTTTTGTTATCTTTTCATGCCAGAGGCAATACCTGTGTAGATTTGTGTAAACTTTTGTATACTTCTACGCACCGCTGGATACTTGTTTGTTCAGTGATTTTGTATATTTGCTCATATGTGTGCAATGTTTGTACAATTCGAACACCTTTCAACATCCTGATCCTGTACCACTCCCCTCAACAATGCCCTCTGGGCCATGAGGGTACCTGAAATAAATAAATAAATAAATAAATTTTTTTTCTGTTCACAGCGCAAACACCGATATGTACCCACTCGCAGATAATCGCGTCAAGTGCATATTTACCTTGACTAAAACGTCGAATCAAGTTTTTTCAACAACCAGTCGCTGCCACGAGTGCTAAAGTCTTCGCAAACAAGACACATTGTTATTCACACTGCACACATCACACACAATATTCTCAGTTGAACCGATAGTCTCAATACCTTTCAATGCACACTACATGCCGTAATTACAGTGCACATTTTTGAAGACTATGCCGCTGTTTCTCGCACAGGCGACCACGTGTGTTCACTTCTTCAAGATAAACAGACAGCGTGGCAAATAGTTCACTACACAGTGTACGCACAGCTAGATGTTTGCGGACACATACTACAGCTAATGTCGACATTGTAACGTGAAGGGTAAGCTTTGAATAATTAAAACTTGCCCCAAACACCGCACGACTGTACCGGGCTTAGCCACTAGTGGGAGTGTTTTTCTAGCCACACCTTTTACGTGTGCCAGTGACATCATGCTGTGACGTACCTCGGTTGGAGCCTATCGCTGCATACTTTATGTGAATGAGGGTCTTGTTAGAGAAAGCAGACATTGTTGATTTCGCAATTTGTTCATTTCCAACTGTACCTTCATTTACACGAGTTGTCTGACTAATATTCAGGCGAACGTTTGTGCAATAAATTTTACAGTTGGCCGTCTGTGCTTGCCCCATATTGTTGTTACTGGTGTTTCAAGTTGTTACTTTGCACTGTTCATAACTGCTCACCTACAGAAACTAGCCTAGCTTGCCGCTGTTTTGGACGAGATGCAGCTGGCAAGTGCGATAGTGTTCATAACTCTAAATGTTCAAGCAAAAATTATCGTTTAATATTCAGTTAGTTGCACTCGTATCAGTACATTATCAGTTATCATTGATTAAACAAGAAGCCGTGTTCTTTACACACAATACTCACAACTTTAAATATCAAATTGAATAGTGTTTATACAAAACATGGATTTTAGCAAACTTCATGCTGTTTTCTTGAACAGCTGACAAAACGCTATTGCATGCTTACTTGCCATGAATTGGACTGTGTTTGAAATACATTGCAATTCTTCAACGGACTGCCAGTAACACTTCACATGGGGGGAACATTTATTAACCAAGGATTGATTAATTTTTTAAGAACGGGAAGAAAGAAGCGGCAGGCCGGGATACTTATTTGATACTGGCATTTGTTTTTCTACCCAGCACATTATCATGCAAACTTCCTATAGAGTGGTTATGCGTCTTGCATGTGTGTCTGTGAACCAAGAACTTTGGATACAACTATATTTGTCTTACAAATGGTTGCAGGACTGCGAAGCCTGTAGGGCTTCTTAGCCAATATAAATGGTGGAGTCTCTGGACATGTGTTCAAACATGCTGCATCAGCTACTTGGTGTTTTCACGGCATCTTTACAGATGTGTTGGGTGAGGAAAGCAAACAGGTTTCAACAAAAGAAAAAATATTATATGGCAGCACCTCTTGTGCATGCCTTACATCCCAAGTATATCAAATATTTATCTTGCACCTTGTGGCCTGTAATTTTTAAAAAGACACTTCTTTTTGCTTTATATTTGAGTCTTAATGCTTCGACAGCAATGTATTTGTGTTTGACAGCAAGTGTTCTTCAACAAATGACTGATCTCAATAACAACAAAACACCCTTCATACTTGGTATTTAGCATAAGCTTGCACATATCTATAGCAGATTAAATCGTTCATTTTTTTCTGTGATGGTAATGGGAAAGTAGCACAAGCAAGTTCAGATGGGAGTGGTCGGTGACGTCTGTTTAGGCTGTGCCATATTGCTTTGCAACCAGAGTTACTTGTGGCCTCATATACAATGAAGCCACATGACGTGCATTCTAAATGAGATTACCATATCACAATTTGCTGCATCTTAATGTGTGCCAAACAAATGCAGATATCCTTAGCTTGCCACTATAAAGGGATCTTAAACCAACACAAGGTTGAAATTTAGTCGTGGTGTTACAGCTGTGTATGACTCTACAATGGATGCATAGCCGTGATAATTTTTCTATATGTTGTCGCAATAGTAATGTTACACACATTAAATAATACAAAAGGGGCCCTCGCTTATTTCGCTTTTTTTCGCTATTCTTCTTTCTTGTCTCTTTTTGCCATGCGCTCCTCCTCACAGTGAAAGGAGCAAGAGCCGTGGGCACAAAAACACGTATTTAAAAAAAATGTTCTTGTAAGGTGAGCACTGAGGGGCTGAGCACCTCCAAGAGGCTCAAAGAGGAAAAGGTATTGTTTCTAGCTACTTTTCAGGCAACATAGCTAGTTGTGCTGCTAAAGGTACTATTGTTGATCAGGACACTCTTTTGAAGTCTTTGCACACATTTTCTTGAAATGTTAAAAAATAATTGGAGGTGGTTTGGCATCCTTTATTGCAGTTACATACAGAACTAGATTTCAATGCGTAAGCGAAATCTGTTCACTATAATTGAATCTTAATGATATCTGAAATTCAAGAAATATTCACAGAAAAGCTCCGGAAAAGGCTAAGTGGTTGCCCCTTGAACGTGAAGAAGATATCCTTCTTCTAAAAGGTCAATAGACAGTCTAGTAGTCTCGATATTACATGCACTATACGGTATTCTGGTGTGGTGCTTTTCATGCATGTTATATTGAGAAAGATTTTTAATAAAACTGTTGTCACTTTGCCCTGTGTTGCTGTAATTGTTCACATAGTTATAATACATGAATCACTTTACGTCTTTTGATTTTATGCCGATGGTTTACTTACTCGGTATAACTTGATTAGGATAAAATCATAAATGCTCTCAATTTTTTTTACTATACAGCAGGTTTATTTTTAAAATACGCGACCATAGATGTGAACACAGTTGGTGGCTGCTTGATAAATGCTTTACTTCACTATCACCACTCTAACTACACAGGCTTCAGTGCATAGTGTGACAAAAATAATGGTACCTAACATTATTGGCAGCATACACTTTTATGTCTCAAAATGTGTTAGAAAGCCTGGTAAAAATGTGTGTACTTTTTTGCTCCAACTAAATATTCTGGTCTACTCAAAGCAGCTTCCGCTCTTTTAAGGTCCTCAAACTATTTGGTGTTCTAAAGAAGTATCAATGCCATATCCTTCCTTTGTCGGCCTACTCACCACTTTAATAATGAGAATTACCCGACATTACTCCGGAATATATATGGGGATGTTATAAAAAGTAATGTCAATTCAATGCCCCGCCGCGGTGGTCTAGTGGCTAAGGTACTCGGCTGCTGACCCGCAGGGCGCGGGTTCGAATCCCGGCTGAGGCGGCTGCATTTCTGATGGAGGCGGAAATGTGGAGGCCCGTGTGCTCAGATTTGGGTGCACGTTAAAGAACCCCAGGTGGTCTAAATTTCCGGAGCCCTCCACTACGGCGTCTCTCATAATCATATAGTGGTTTTGGGACGTTAAACCCTACATATCAATCAATGTCAATTCAATTGTCAAAAATCGCGGACCCGTTAGTAAGGCTCGCCAAGCTACGTTTTCGTTCACTTTTTATTTCACAATTTTGTTGAAGTTATTTTTGATAACATCCCCTACAGTTTGTTTGGCATCATTGTCTGTTAGTTCTCATTATAATGTGTTCAGCAAAGACGACGAACCCTTAAATTTGTAGTTCTTTGCTTTACTCATGAATCTGCAACAGTGAATCTCAGTAATCTTAGTGGTGTGTGACTTGTTTTTTTGATCAGTTGTGTGTGTGTTCGTGTACGTACATTTAGGTGGGAGGGCGAACCATTGCCACCTCCTATGACTAGCAGATTTTCTTAGAACTAACAGATGCATAATGCTGCCAAAGAAGTATAGGGATATTGGGAGTAATCGTAATGTAATTGTCGAGAAAAAAAAGTGGAAGAAAAGATAACTTGCCATGGTGAGGGACAGAGCCTGCCACCTAGGAATAAAGCGTGCGGTGCTCCACCAACTGTGTTACGTACCACAGCAGCTATTGCCCCTTCCACTTGGCAAGGTATATATGTGCACCTAATTGGCGGAGAGCCAGTCAGCCCCGCTTGTTGCCATCATGGCTACTTTGGGACACTTTTTTTTTCTATTGGCATCACGTAGCATGTGATGTCATTACAATCTTGTAGCCTGACTAACGCCCTTGTGCTTAATGCACATATACACCCCATGAGTGGACGGGTAGATAACTATCGTAGTTAGTAGTAGGGCCTCGGATGCATTATTGAAAGGTTTCCAGATTCGGTTATTTCGCACAACTAGTTACCTTTTCTTCCACGTTACTTTCTTCTCAGTTACATTACAAATACATCCATTAATATCCCTATTACTTTTTCTGGCAGCATTGTCAGTTCTCAATATTATTGTTTCTAACAAATAAAAACGAGTCCTTTTTTTCTTCATTCGTAGTGAGGAACTTGTTATGGCAGGCTTGGTGCCATGAGGTTAAATATGAGGGATAATTGATCTGCTGTTAGCTCACGTAATAATAGCGCGTGCTGCGTGCCGCCTGTAAGCAAAAAAAGGTGTCCCACACTCGCCATAATGTTAGCAGGCAGCGCTCACTGACTCTTCCATGATTAAATGAACATATATACCGTACAAAGTGGAAGGGGAATAGCCGCCATGGTAGCTCAGTTGATAGAGCATCGGACAAGTTATTCGAAGGTCGCAGGCTCGGTCCCTGTCCAGGGCAGGTTATCTTTTTCCTTCTATTTTTCTTTCTTCACAATTACAAAACTTCTATTCGTCATGCAAATTTTCAGGTGTTTGCTAAAAAAGGTACCTTATAGCCTGAAGAGGCAAATAGAATGTGCCAGTGTACGAGTTAGCTCTTGTAATGATTACAAGTGAGATATGTTTTGAAGAATAAATCATTCTGCCACTTGCCTAAAGAATGCGTACATGACATGGTGCTAGATGCACTGTGTTGTTTTGAATCGAGCTATCTTGAATTCCATTTTTATACATTACATGGACTACACACGGCGGTATCACACACTTTAATGCCACAAAAAATATGCAGCGAGGAACGTTATAAATGCGAAATTGCATAAGGATAACGTGAAAACTGCACCCTCGATCAACGAGAATGTACAGGGAGCAGAGGGTGCAAGCGTCATTCCTTCATCCCGTCCTTTTCAAGTGCGAGCTGTTTTCACCTCATTCTGATCAACTAACTAGATTGAGATGTGTTGTTAAAGTGCATAAGGATGCTCCACAGGAAACTAGGTTTGTCTCAAACTCTGTGTTTGTCTTTCAACCTATATGGTGGCCGGTTCAAGAGTTAACGCAGACCAGATCGTGTAAAACAGGACACCCATTTAACATAATAACATGCCTTAAAGCCTAAAGCAGTTAATTAGACCGAGTATCAATTTTTATGGTAGCTGTTTTTTTCTGATAGAAAGCTTACTGGTCTGAACGTATAATCATGCAGTGAAAGAAGAGAATTTTTGGGGCTTGTTTCTTTTTGTTTGACATGGCTTTCATGAGTACATTTATTGGTAACACAGAAAGTGCTGGAAACATTTTAAAAATTTCTTGATCTCTGACTGCTATAAAGTGTCACACAACACAGGCTGCAAACAGTGGGAGGTCAGCATAACAGCTTTATAGGTTTATGCATTGCAGTTTGCAGCGAAAGCATGCATTTCAAAAGCGTGTGAAATGCACATTTTTTTCACTGATTGCCACGATAGCAGTGCTGCTTTTTGAGGAGTGACTCCTCTGCGTAGGCAGCACAGAATAGTGTGTGCACAAGTAATATAGATATATGCTATAACTTTGACCACTAATCTCTTTTGCATGTTAAAGCATCAACCTATTTGCAGTAAACATGCAGGCTGCATGACATACTGATGTTTAGGCTTTTTAAGAGCAATTTTAAAAGTAAATGCCACTCAAGTTGCAAAAAGAAGGCAGTTCACTTCACGAACTTTGATTTCCACCTCCAATCACACATTCTGGGGACTTGTCAGTCTCTTTAATGAAGAAATCCTAATCTAAGTTTTTAGCTGAATGGGTTGGTACTGGTGTTGAATTTTGTGCATTGCTCATGAGTAGAACGATATATTCGTGCCCTACCCGTCAGTACTGCCTGAAATCGATCAGGCTATCTTTGCATAGTTTTTTATCGTTGCACGATCAGTGTCAGCTTAAGATATGCTATGAAAGCGGCCCACAGCATCCAGCTCATGTTGTTTCCGTGTGCAACTGTAGTTGTGGTTGTGCTGAATGACCTTTCATTATATACACTACATAACAAACTTGCTCCTTTAAAGTCAAGTGCATCTTCGGATCGAGATTGTAAGTGTTTGCATATGCGAGGGCTTAAATTTTATAAGAAATTCCTCAGTATGCAACGAGGAAATGTGTGTTCGGCAAAAATTTGCATATCATTATATACAACTTCTAAAGCCTCGTCTACAACTTAGTGCAGGTTGACTTTGAGCAGAAAACGAGGAGTGGCCGCAGCCCCAGAAAAGAGCAAGCACCATTTAAGCTCCCCATGCTCTCTTCGACTGGAATAGCAAAGTCACTGTGTGGCATTGAAAACCATTGCAAGGAGTGCCTTATCAGTACACTGTGCTGCTCATTCATCGAGGAAGACGAAGTTGACCACTCCAGAGGAACATCACGCTGTATATTGTGATTGCTTCAGTGGTTTTGGTTTTGTCCAGCCAGCAGTCAAGAGATCGTGTCAAATTCAGTCGGGGTAGCTAGAGGGAGTCGGGCAGGCTTGTTTGGACATTTGTCTAGCCAAGTAGTGCGAATTTTCGCACTGGTCCTGTTGGAGTTACTGCCACAAATAACAGAAGCTTCGTCATCTCTGTAAATGTACAGATGTGTCAGGGAAGATTAGCTGCATTAGTTTTTTTCTATAACTGATAGCTGCCAACATTCTTCATTGTACAGGAGTTTTGTTCCTCACTTATGGGCGTAAAGCCCTCCACCGAAAAAATGCTACACGTCTACTTACAGAAGGCCCCAAGGCCTTACTTGTAGGTTTTTTCGGCTTGTAATCATAAGCACCTCTTTAGGTGAACATGAACATTTTAACCATGTACAGCAAAAAAATTGGTTGGCTAGTCATTTTGTCGTTATCATGTTTCTCGCAATATTCTTAAGCATGTTGCGGATTACATTGTCAATCTGATTCATGTGCATAGAAGATGTTACGCAGTTTCAGGCTACTTCAAGCACCGTATTGTAGTATAAAAAGCCTGGAAGAAACCTATCAATAATTTTTAACACAGTTGCTTAATCTGATGCAAGATACATCACTAAACTTTCGTGCGTATTCATCAATGTAAGCTCGTCTTAGTGTTATCCAAAATGAAGATGCGAGTCGACAGATGGAAGCATCTAGTGGGGTAATCAGGGTGAACAGTGGGAGTGCCTTAGACAGGCTGGCCGATGTTGCTATAGGAGAACCTATTTTTTAGAAATCACCTTGACATCCTTGGCGTGTTAGTTTAAATGTGGTTAGTAATGATATTGTCTTTTGGTGTAGGTGTGTGTGCCTGTTGGAAATGTTTGTCTGAAAAAAAACCTATAACGCAGAAGAGTGCAGACCTCACTTCCTTTCAAGCGATAATACAAAGTGGTATTCTGTGGGAGCTTGGGATTAAAGAAATCAAAAAAGGTAAAAGAAAGAAAAGAGAATAGAACAAAGAAAAGGGGGATGCAAAGTAAAAGTAATGTGGTATACTGCTCCTCCTTTGCAACCCCCTTTTCTTCCTTTTTTCATCTTTTCTTTTTTTCAATATTTTTACATTTGCATTGTCCCATCTAGTGCATGAATCAATGACAAATGGCTTTGCTATAGCGAGCATGCCTATGTGGTGTTGAATTGAACAGTGCATTGTACTTCATTCAGTTCAATTACAGGCTGATCAGTGTTGTAATAAGTGCTTTCTCTCTATCACCACACATGATCAAATGAAAAGTTTGCACTTCACTTTTAGTATACTGGTATATAGCTTGTGTCTCGGACTACTCAAAATGAATGTTATTTGCTGCTGTTTATGGTAATGAATTTATCCAACATGAAAATATCTTGCCTTGTGAACTTTGTCAGACCTGCCTTTTTTTTTCTTTCCTATGCAGGCGTTGTATGTAAGGCAGTAACAGAGAGGTGATAGCTTGAGCTTTTGAAGAATAAATGCTGGCAGTGAGGCAATTTCACATAAAACATCCCAGCCATTTTGCCAACCATCTCAAATGTGTTTTGAAAAAAAAATATTGTGTTTCTTTACTGTACTGAAAACAGCAAAAGGATAAAATATGTCGCAGAGATGAAAATATTAGGCCACCTTGGTGTCTCCTAGACTTCCAAGGATGTTGTCTGGGTGTTCTTTAAAAAAAGTCTTTCAAAAGTACTGCTTCTTCTGCACCAAATTTTGTCTAGGTATTAAGTAAAGGTGATTGTGTGTAGTGCATAAAGCTCAGTAACATTAGTGCAATTTTTTTGCCACATCAGAAGCAAGAAAGCAGTGCTCTTTATATGGAAAGTTATGTGATTACAATTTTTGTTTTAAAGAAGAAAATAATTTTTCAAGTTTACTACTGATGGCTGTTTTCGCATTTGATATATGACAGCTGCCGTTCCAAAGTTCCCCAAGGCCCTCAATAGAAGACTTCAAAAATCATTTTCTTCATTGAAACAAAAATTATAATGATAACACTTGCCATATAACAAGAACTGTTTATATGCTTTCAACTTACACATAAAAGTAGTTTTCAATTGGCACTTAGTGCAAATTACATCTCCATGCGGAAAAAACAATTATATAGTGATATTTGTAATCTGGACCTAACATTATTTTTTTTCGTGAAATATACCTTCTGTGGAGTGAGTATTTATGGCTCAAATATTCATACAAAGTGCAGTATTATCATAAAATAACTGCAAACGATTAGCAGTTTGGCTTAGTTCTTCAAAGCCTATGTAGCGGAAAAATTGCACATTAGTTACTCGGTTTCAAATACTTTAAAGAAGCACCTTTACTTCATATGTAGATAAAGTTTGACATGGCAAGAAAAAGCGGTACTTTAAAATTTTTCTCACAAACAACAGCCCTCTTGACATTCTGCGAAATTCTGAAGGTACCCCCGTGACCGCTACTTTTTTCCCTTAAAAATATTTCAGCAAATAACTGTTTTCAAAAGAGTAAATTACCATCATTTTTTAAACTATATATCTGTGATGGTCGCCACGCAGTATGGTATAGATGTTTGGTGTAGAATGGCCCAGTGGGAAAAACAAATTTCTGAGCATTCTTTGACGCTCGGGCAATTTCGAAAGCATTTTTTGTTAGCAGCAATTCAATTGAGCCCTTGTCGTCATGCTTAGACCCAGAAACAAAACACGAGTGACCACAGTAGTCTTAAGGGTCATGCAGTCTCGCTGTTCCAAGGCTTGTGGAGGCCTCATTTAGTGCAAGCTTCACCATTTTTAAATAATCAGCTTCAGCCAACAGGTTTTGGAGGTACAGTGCATTTTCAGCTAAATTGTTTCACACCAGTTACTTGGATAAAAAGCGGCAAGTAGAGGTAAAAATACCATCTTAAAGGCATTGTGGATAATAACAAAAAGGTCTGCTTTTTTTGGTGTGGTGCTTTGCCTGAACGCTGTGCTTTTGTGGTATAGTTCATTGTCTAGTGAATCACTGCTGTTTCCGATGATGACGTCCAAAACATCGAAGTCCTCGCTTTGGTATGGCGTCTTCCTCTTGCTCTTTACCTTGCAGATGGATCCACTTGACTGGCAACATGACGCAAAATGGTTACGCCCCTTGCACAAGTATCAAGTTTTCCCGTAAGCTGGACAGCGCCGTGCGGCATGGGACAGGCTGCAGCAGGAACATTCGAAGTTTCGGCTCAACAATGCTGCAAGGACGTGAGGCTCTCCGTCAGACTTCCGCCACAGCGAGTTCTCACGTGCTGTCGTTTCCACCGCCTTGCATAAAGGCATGGCTTTGTCCAACGTAAGGTTCTTGCCCCTGAGCAGCTTCCCCCGAGGCTTCCGCTAGTTTGTACCAACACAGTTTGGTTGCTCACCATCTCGTCTATCATCGTTCCATACTTGCAATACTGCGCCTGCTTCTTCAGCGTGTGGAAGAACTGTTCGAAGGGTCAGATTCGCTCTGTAGTCAAGACCGGAATACGTAGCGATTGTGAATTGTGTTCTCTTGCGCGACGTAGTATATCTCGAACTTCACCATTCCCATGCCATAGTCCTTCTGGTCTTCGCCTTCATTGAACGTAAGGTTCTTGTACACTTGTTCTTGTTCACCAGCCACTCTAAAGAAAAGAGCCGCTTTTGCTGCCACTGATCTTGGTTTTTCAATGCACTCCGTGACTGCCAATAAGAAATTGAGTTTTTGCCAGAATAGCCTCCATGTTCTTCCCCTGTTGGTCGAGAGGTCCATAGGCTCCTTTGGTTTGATGTACTCCATGCTTGCGGTGGTTTTGAGGGCTACGGTGTAGGAACCCACTGGGTACGGTGCTTCATTTATCGTCAAGCAGGCAAGGCTCAAGTTCCGCACTTCAGACACCATGTGTAAGTCGGACCATGCTCAATGACACCAACACGCATGTTAAGACATAATGAGCGCATGTGTTTATTATCGTCAGTCTTTCATAGCGAAACGAGAGAAAGGGGTAGGGGTTCAGTGTAAAAAAAGGCGCGTGTAGTGCAATCAAGGTTGCTGGCTTGCACTCTTGGGCCTGATAAAATATACCGTGCACGGAAAGAAAGGAGACATCTTTTTGCACACGAACAGAGCCGTCAAGGTCACCCTAGTTTGGGACCAGAAAGAGAAAGCTTTTTTGAAAGCGCTTCCTGTAAGAATCAAGTCAAGCGCAGTCGTCTGAGTTCAAGTTATTGTTGGCATGCACGTGTTCTATCTAGAATGTCGCAGGAGCGTGACCACTGGGCTGACTGAGACATGGTTGCAGCACGCAGACGACCTCAACCTCCCCCGCTATACGTCATTGCCGAGTGCAGTTAGGATGGCGGGGCGCCTCGCTGCCGCAGCTACACCTTGTCAGCGCACGGTGCCAGACGGTGTATTCTCCGCGCTTAAGAAGTCTTCTACGAAGCGATGTTTAGTGAGAAGGATAATGGAGCTCGAACCTGAGAACGGCTATCGACGGAGGTTGGTCGATACACAGCCTGGCATGGGAGAGAGCGTGGCAAGAGGAGAACCTCTCCCTTCGCGTGTTATATTTAGTAACGTGCTTGTTTCCAATGCAGTGCCAGTTATGAAAGTGTTTCTGTGATTGGATGTGGCGATTCGAGCACATGCGAGTGATTGACTTGTGTCGAGACCCTTTCATAAACTAAAGGTTGAAAAGATGGTGTTGGATTGCGAAACGGGAGAGCGGAGGGTCGGATTTGGACCTAATTTCTTTTGTGCTCGTTCCTGTCTCCCTTCTCGTTTTTCTTCAGTGTGCGCAACAAATAGAGTTTTCCAGCCTGGCATGTGCTGGTGCCGTGATCGAAAAAAAATATGAGTGATCTGAAATTTGCTTGTTGTTCGTTATCATAAGCGTCATGGTCCCTAGGAGCGGCTGGGGCACCAACGCGAACGCCGATGCCAATGTCAGTTGAGGAGCCTCGATCATAAGAAGCTTCGCCCCTGAAATGGTTACGACCTTATGCAAACCTGCCGTAAAAATTTATTTTTTCTCCAGCGCGTGCTAAGTCTCGGCGTAAATTGCTCTCCTGCGTTGCTGGCGGGTGCCTTCAGTGAAAATCAGGACGCATCATAGTCGCGGCATACGTGAGCAATACGATTTCGCGCCTTACACGATTGCCCACGTGTCCTCTTCTGCTTGAAGTGGTGCTGGCGTGTGCCTGTTAACTACCACGGAACGTTTACAGAAGAAACGCTGTTCTCTCTACCACTTCCGGGAAAACGTAACAAGTTCCCTTTAAAGCACCGCGGATCCTTAATAGAAAATAAGTGTTCCTCGATTTTTTCTTGAAACGCCATGCCGTGCAACACTGGAAGAGAGCCCCACAAGCAGTTTGGTGAAATTGCATTATCAAAATGCAAAGCAAGCTTCTTCGCAGGTCACTTGAACACCCCCATCGGAAAAAGATGGCACCCTATTGTTAAATAATAAACACAACGAGAAGCCACAGAGGAGTTTGTAGTGATCCACCAACTTTTTTAGAATGTCCGAGTGGCTCTGCGCTGCATATAGCCGGCAGTCGTTTTTGTAAGAAACTTTTTTAATCTGGAATTTTTTGCCTCTTTTTCATTCAGTTACGGCAGACCACGCATGGCCACCGCACTTACGAGAGATTGCGCTACATCACTATTTCATGACAGTATTTGATCACGCAGAAATCTGTTTCGTTTAGTCTAAGCATGATTACAGAAAGCCATAACAAGAACTGTTGGCCCAGTATTTGCATGTTTAACTGTAAATGTCGTCAAAAAACGGTAGTCTTGCCTCTAGAAAGACTGAAGAAAACGCTTATTTTATGTTATGCGGAAAAAGTTTGGTCAATTGTATTCGAGAGGTGCTGCGTTAGAGTACCTCGATGCGTGCAGTGGAGGCGAAAGAGCCCTTTGAGGCGTGCTCAGCATACTCTCCATCGTATACAAGCTATTTGCAAAGGTAATTTCTAACATAATTCAGACAATATTTAAAATAAATTAACCAAAGGCTCAAGCATGATTGAGTAGAGTCTACTCAACATTAGACCCCACTCATACTATCAGACTAGTTAAAAGAAAATGCTCAGAATACACTTCAGCACTTTAGATAGCCTTCACAGATTACGAGATGGCATTTGATGCAGTACAGGTATCAGCCGTCATGCAGACACTGCGGAATCAGGGCATCGACGAAGCATATACAAACATCTTGAAAGAAACCTACAATGAATGTATTGTCATTATAATGAAAGAAAGAGACAGAATACCAATAAAAAAGAGTGTAAGACAAGAGGATACGATCTTCCCAATGCTAATTAGCACGTCCTTACAGGAAGTTTTCTGAAGTCTGTAATGGGGAACGTTAAGGATACAAGGCAATGGAGCGTGCCTTAGATAGTGCTTCATCGATGACATTGAATTGTTGAGTATCTCAGGGTGAAAATCGCAATTCATAATTGTAGTGTTCCTACTTAAAATAACGGAACAGCATTAAAGCTTCAGTATGGAACTGGCGTCCATCTTAATCTCTTTATTTTTCACTTCCTCTCCCTTTTCTTTCCTGCCGCGGCTCTCGTGCTTCTTCATCTTCTGTCCAAAGGCTCATACCGCTTCACCCTTCCCGCTTTCTTTTAATTACCCCTCCTGGGGTAATACTTGAAGACATTCCCAATTGAAGCACATTCAACAGATCCACGTTCACCAGTGTACCAGACAGTCTTCAAAATTCCGTTCTGGGTGGCTGTCTTGGTCACAGAGTAAGGCCCATAAAATTTTTCACTGGAATCTCTTATTCCTTTTCTCACTAGTACGAGGTCGGTGACTTGAATGTTTGGCATGTCTGCTCGATGCCTCTTGTCGAAATTCTTTTTCATTCGTTTTCGGTACATCTCCTCCTGTGATTTTTGTTGCCTCTCCTCGACAATCTTGAGGTTTTCCAAGAGTCCCAACTCACGATCTGCCTGCAGAATAGGGGTCTCTCCTGTAGAAGCGTACTGTGGACTGCACCCCAAGCCACTTGTGTAGGATCGGTTATGATGTTTTACGGCTGCTTCTAAAGAACATTTCCATCCCCCAGGAAAATTATCGTACATCTTGATGTATTGTTTCACGTCCCGTATGGCACGTTCTGCAAGCCCATTCGCCGCAGGATGGTATGGCGCACAGAACTTGATCGATACATTGTGATCTCGAGCCCATCTTACTAGCTTTTCACTCTTGAACGCGGGGCCGTTATCGCATACGATTGTCCGCGTAGTTCTAAACATGTCTCTTTCGAGAAGGGTTATGACGCTATTTGCATCTTCTTTTCCTGCTCGTGCCGCGACCATCCTGGTGCATTCATCTATGGCCAGCAGAAAGGCTTGCGTTTTTCTGACTCCTTCCCGTTTCTTGTTAAGTTCGGCGAAATCCAGGTGAACTACTTCAAAAGGCACGTTCGAGTGGCAAGGTAGTATCATGGTGTCCGTAGGCTGTTTATACTTGACTTTGTGTACTTGACACACATGGCATGAACGAACGTACTGACTGACGTCTTTCTTCATGTGAGGCCACGTAAACCTCTTGACCAACTTGTTGTAGGTACGCCAAAAGCCGTCGTGTCCTCCAGATTCTGGGCTATCGTGGTACAAGTAAAGCACTTTGGAAACAAGAGTTGGTGGGACTTGATACCGACCTTCAGTAAAAACCAGTTGTTCTGAGCCTTCCCACAGCTTCACTTCATTGATTTCTTCAGATTTTTCTGTGTTGTTTTGTACCATCAATCTTGATAGAGCATCTGCATCGGTTAAAAGCGGTCCTGGTCGGTGCGAGATGGTGAAGTCAAATTGCTGCAAGTAATTCACCCATCTGGCGATACGCCCTTTAGTTTGGGTCATATTCAAGAGATGAGTGAGTGCCTGGTGATCGGTGAACAAAGTGAACTTCGTACCTTCCAGGTACGTGCGGAAGTATTCAACGGCCTTCAGAACCGCCAGTGCTTCCTTTTCTGTAGTAGTGTAGTTTGTTTCAGACGGCTTGAAAGTGTAACTGTAGTAACCTACTACGTGTCGCTTTCTCGGCCAGATGCTTCAATACATTTTTGATACAACACTGCACCAGTCCCATAATGTGAGGCGTCAGTGTTCAATTCAAAGGGTAAAGTGAAGTCTGGTATACGCAGAACTGGGTCAGAAGAAATTCTGTGCACCAAGTCACGGTAGACTCTCTCACATTCGTCACTCCATTCAAAGGGAACTTCTTTCTGCGTTAAGCGCGTGAGGCATCTAGTTTTGACAGCAAAGTCCTTTATGAAAGATCGGAAATGTCCTGCCAATCCCAAAAACACACGCAGTGAATGGACGTCATATGGTTTCTTCAACTGGGAGATCTTCTCGACGGACTCTTGTTTTGTGCTTTTGGTGTTCCCATCAAAGACTCTTCCAAGAAACACAACTTTTTGTTGAAAGAATGCACTCTTCTTAAAATTAACCTTGAGATGTGCCAAGCTCAAGGCGTTTAACACCTGAGACAGATGGTCCTGATGCTCAGCCTCTGTTTGGAGAAGACTATAATGTCGTCTATGTACACATTACAAAAAAACACCAAGGAATGGCTTTAGGACTTCGTTCATGATCTTCTGGAACCACGCTGGCGAGTTTTTCCAACCGAAAGGAAGCCGGTTGTATTCGTAGAGATCGAATGGCGTGATAAAAGCGGTGTACATTTTTGTTTCTTCGGTTAGTGGGATCTGCCAGAAACCTTTGCATAAATCGATGCGGGAAAAATGTCGGCAACCCCCGGTCTCATCTATAATTGTGTCGATCTTCGGCATAGGAAATGGTATGAGTTCTGTCTGACGATTGAGAACCCTGTAGTCGGTGCATAATCTGAAGGTTCCGTCTTCTTTCGGTGCGATCGTTATGGGAGAAGCGAAGGGTGATACCGAAGGTCGTATGATATCAGCATCTAGCATCTCCTGCAACTCTTTCTTGAGCCACATCTTTCGCTCTCTTGACATATTGTAAGGTGCTTTTCGGATGACGGTCTTATCAGCGAGTTCGAAAGGAACCTTGTGGGACTTCATCGATTGAGGATAGCTTCCTATGCATACAAGTTCAGGGTAGGTCGTTGCGATATCCTCCGCGCACTTGACAACTCGTAGATTATCTTGTCTACCCTGATTTGTCTCGTTCCTTGCTACTCCTTCGACTAGAACCACATCGTCCCAGTACACGTTGATCTTTAGTTTCTTTATATCTGGTCTTGATAGCAAAAAGTCGTACGTTACCCCCTCTATCACCAATACTTCGCTCTCTATTTGCTGACCCTGGAACTCGATGTTTACAAAGGCCCACTGATCATGCAACGTTACTTTTCCATCATAGCCTTGTACTCGTAGGATTCTTCCACTATGCAAGCGATTTGCATCCACCAGCTTGGCATTTATAATGGACACAGAAGCACCGCTGTCTACCAGAGCCATCATATGTTTGTTTCCTACTTTGACGGGAATGTGAAGTAGGCTAGAGCAACTTAAATAAACAGTCTCATTTGGAGTCATCGGGTGGGACTGATCACCCTCGTTTATTAGTTTTTTTTCTGTCGAATACTCCTGAGCTTCAGTGTCGAGATTATTCACTCGACATCTTGGAACACGCCAGGGCAAGTTATCTGTGCGAGTAGCGAGGTGGCTCGGTTCTCGCTGAGCGCGGCTTGACCAGTCCGCTTTACTCCGACTGAAACAGCTGCTTGACTCGGCGGTTATGCTTGTTTCCGAAGCTGATGGTATGTTCTGAAGACACGCGAGAAGGTCATCTAGAGTCTTTGGTGACAGTATTTGCACTTGCTTCAACACGTTAGTGTGCAATCCATGCATTATTAAGGCAACTACGGCCGTAGATGGAAGCAAAGGCTCCGCCAGCTTTAAAAGACGGCGTTTCTCAAAGAAGTACTCGACAAGGCAACTTTGCTCAGACTTGAAATTAAGCGCCGTGTTCCATCTTTCTACTGGATTGCTTCGGAATGCAGTCAAAAACTTTTTCCTCCACTGGCTCCAAGAGTCGTCACTGTCTTCCAGAATGCATGTTTCATACCACTTTCGCGCAACACCTCTCAAGTAAACGCGCATGTTGGTGATTTTAGCCTCATCAGAGAGCCACTTGTTTTTTCCAGCGGCATATTCGTAGAAATCAAGCCAACTTTCTGGATTTGAAGACACACCGTCGAAAGCATCAGGTTCTACGAATTTAGGTGTCGGTCTCTCAGCATTCAGAGAGCTTATAAGAGATGTCATTATTTGGTTTTGTTGAACCATCTGTTCCTGTTGCAGCTGAAAAGCTTTTAAAACGAGGCTCACCTCATTCCGTCGAAGATCGTGATCCTGAGTGTTGTCGACGCACTGGTTCAAGAACTAGGTCGTTGAAGGTTGCCACACGCAAGTTCACTTTCACAGCACCTTTCCGTCGTAGTTCAGTAGTGTCTACGGCTGCCTTTTCCACAACCAGGTTCACGAGTTCTTCCGAGCTGAGCTCACGAGGTAGGTCTACCGCTGCTTCGTCTTGAACTTGGTACTTCGAACAAGATGATCTCCTCGGAGGTCTCGTCTATGAAGAACGTCACCCACATGATGGCTTCGATCCCGCCGACTGCGCCAAAATAATGTAGTGTTTCCTACTTAAAATAACGGAACAGCATTAAAGCTTCAGTATGGAACTGGCGTCCATCTTAATCTCTTTATTTTTCACTTCCTCTCCCTTTTTCTTTCCTGCCGCGGCTCTCGTGCTTCTTCATCTTCTGTCCAAAGGCTCATACCGCTTCAATAATTA
>WOVY01003187.1:0-214661 GCA_013436015.1 Rhipicephalus annulatus
GAATACAATACTTGCTGCAGTGTTTTCTTGTGTTTTCCTTGGTTGCAGTCCTATGCGCTGCTTCACCCACACGGAATGGGGATCAGACACAGTGTTGCCCAAATGTCAACTTTATTTGCTGTCGTTGACTTTGCCGCTGTGTGATGCAAATTAACGGCCATCGTACACACTGTTCTTAGACCTGGTCATTTTGGGTTACGATGAAAGAGAGGCTCAGGCCATGAATTTACCGGAGGTTTTTAGTAAAGTGTTACCTCCGCTATAATTAGGAATGACTGTATGAACTTCTGAATGATTATTACCAATGTATTTTAATGCTCATCATATGGCCGTGTGTCGCCAGAAATAACCTCTACACCAAACTTGGTCCCAGCACATCTACAAAAAGAAACGCAACCACGGCGTTGCGCAAGACATATGTACATTCTAGAAACATGGCGATATACACTGTCATCAAAGGTTATGTGGTGCCAGCAGACAAATACGAAAAAGCAGTAAACAAATGACTGAACAAAAGAAAAAAAAGAACAAGGAAGAAGAAGAATTCTCAAATCGGACTGACTTACCGTTCACCCGATACGATGCTCTGAAGCCACCTGAACTTTTGTTGTGCGCCTTCGAATAGTGGATGGAGATTGGCTCGCTCTGTGGCACGACCACCTCCCTGTCCCCTTGTTTTGCAGAGGCGGCCTGCGGCAGAGTTCAAGATGAAGGAAAGAAAACTTTAGTATACGCTTACAATGCCCGTTTAGCAAACGGGGTTAAGGTTTCTTGATAAGCAAATGTAGTGAGCTCCCGATAAACCATAGATCCCCTTTGCCTTTCCCTTTGTACGTTTAAAAATCTAGATTCTTGGTAGAATAATGACCTATCTTTGGCTCAACACCTTCATCTCAGTCATTCTGTTTCATTCAATAATTAACTTCTAGAAGTGTAGAGGTGCAACTATAGGCCTTAGTAATAGGGCATCTTTGATGCACAAAGGGCAGCAAGAAGAAATAAAGAATCACGAAGAAAGAGTGGCTCACAAGTACAGCGAGAAGTGAAGTTAGCCGGTGAGATGAATAAGATAAAGAACAAACAGGGGACCTCAAGTAATGGAGGTTAAATGCAAGGTATTTTCTTGAGCTACAGCTTGCTTAACAGCCTTAGAGATACAAACTGTATTCAAAGTTTCATCGTAACATGATAAAAGAAGATGATGAATAGCGTCGACGCACTTTCCACGTGCTATGCGATAACCCAGAATTAGTCATAGAAATGAGCTAGAATGTAGTGCCATGGCATCCCGTATGTGTACACATGGATAACTCGCGCTCTTATTATTGGAGGTCGTGTGATATGTTACCGTTAGGATAGCTAGTGCAGCACGAGGACACGTTGATTTGGATTCATTGGTTAGCACTGAACATTGTAGGTATACTGACACCAATTAGAAAAGAAAACACATGAAAAGAAAATTCTTTCAACTGAATTTATTGAGGAAAACCCGGATAGTTTTATACTTTCCTTCGCCTATCAAGTAGAGAGTTCTCGGTCCTTGGTCAACACATTTATTACGTAAGTTTCGCATGTGTTTGTTGCGAATGTAAGTTATTTTCCCCCGTTATAAAACAGCCGGTATATTTTAATAAATTCATTTGATAGCATTTTTTGTGTTTCGGCTTTCCTTTTAATTTTGTAGCGCTGCCTGCGATGTTTAGCGCCTTAGGGCTGCAGTATGTCGAAGTGGGTGGGCTTTGATTTATGCTGGTTTTCTCGTGCCCGTTCTTGTTTATGAGGTATCTTGAGTTTAGGAAGCCCCGAATAATGAAATGGCGGGGAGAAAAATAGCCTAGACTACTCCTTCAGGGCCAATAGCATGTGCTCCCTGCTGCCTAGCAAGAGTTCACTGGGCCAGCGTTGCAACCTGAAGTTCACACTTACGAACACTTGCACGAGCAACACCACACTTCCTTAGTCAGATATTGAATATTTGCTGCAGAAATGCTCAAATATTGAGAATGTTCAAAACAAGAATCGAATAGTTTTTTGAGTACTCGAGAATTCAGTATGTTAATGTTGTTTCACATCCTCATTCGTCTGATTACTGTAGGGTCCAGCAGCGACTATTACTTGTTGCAGACTAGAGGAAGAAAACAATTAGTGGGCAAAATCTCGGTATAATAATTCTCTTCAAAAGGAACGCTGTTGCTTCAAGGATCGGTTTTTAAAAACAAGTCTAATTGGGGACCGTTTCTGCTGAATACTTTCTCCAGTTCGTTTGTAAACATTTTTAACATATTGAATCCATGATCTAATGGCTAGTGGTCGGCAAATCACGTAATCTTCTATTAAAAAGGGAAGATGCCAGATACTCGTATTGTACATACGTTTCGACAGACACAATCACTATATTGTCTCCATCTGTATATTGATGGGCCGTCGATTGGCTGCACTAAATGCCATTGTTTTTTAGTTATCAGACCATCAGTCAACCCAAGGGCATTTATTTGCTGTAGGGAGTATTAGCATTTGATTGCAAAGTGCTCGACACTAAAACTTGATGTTTCTCATGTTTTTATCCACCTGCCGTGGCGAGTAAACCTAGCGCGTAATGTGTCACGCTTGTATACGCAAGGGCCCGGGTTCAATTTCTACCCCCTGTGGTCGCACTTAAATGGGTACGAAATGAAAAAAAAAATGCTTGTGAGCGAACTTATAAATGCACTTAAAAAGAGACCGAGCATATACAGAATAATCCGGATTCTCTGGGACTCGTAATCATATCGTGGTTTTCGTACGTTTAACTTTAACCATAAGTATCGCCATCATCACTTTTTAGCAAGTGTAAGTATTCCCCATTGGATACGCGTTAGTGAGTGCTTTAAAATGCACATCTTACTGAAAGAGTGTGAATTACGGACAAGGCTGTTAGCCGCACCAACACAAGCACTTACTTCCATACTGGCGCTCTTTAGTCTGTCCGGCATTCCACTATGCGCAAAGTGCTTTGCGTTTACCGGAACGCAGGATGTAAACTGAGCTTGCATGCACCCGAACAACATGGCCGCGCCACCTAAGGTGGTTGTCATCCGCTTTGAATCTATCAAGCATTTGTAGAGAACTCTCTACCTCGTTAGCTCTTAACTGGTACCTTTATTTAATTTGAGTTTGTTTCCTTAAGCTTCGACAAGAAAGTATTCACGTAGATAAGTATCACCGTTTTCGAAAGCTTAATTAATTATCTTTTGCGAGTGGCGATGGGTGCTCCCGAAGTCAGGGTTGAAATATGTGGCGCGTTCGTTGTTTTAATCCTCCGTAGCTGGTACCACTTGAAGTGGCGGTGGATATGACACGCGCTATTTGGTATTACGGTACGCCTTTGCTATGCCGGTTGACTGGACCGGCTAAAAAACGCTGAGGTCCACGCTCACGATCGTCCTGATTCTTTTATCGCCAGTATCTTTTGTTTTCTGCTTTCTTCGAGAAATTAGTGTATATTTGGCAGCAGCATATTTATCGATTTAATTATAAGAGCACCGGAGCATGACTGGGCACGCTGTACAGAGCTTTCTGTGTATGCAGCGTATCCTGACAAGGGAATCAGTTAACCCTGCGTGCTGGTGTCCGGAATGAGGTGTGAAACTCACCCGTCATCTCACGTGGTGCCAACTACGTCTGTTGGCTAGACTCGCCACCCAGAGGTACCGAAAATGGCGTGGTTAGTTTCTCACTGCCAATGAAAAACAGTCGCAATCAATAATGCCCTGAATCATTCGCATTTGCTAAAACAAGTGGCTACGAGTAGACTCACACTACGTTGACAGAATAACAAGATAACAATAAAAAGTCGAGCTCTGAACGTTGACAAATTGACTGTTATCACCATGTTTATTATATGTGTGGTGACATATATTATTTATGTTATCCTTAAGGGAACTCATGTCACTGGTGTGTGGCAGGGAGAAGGGTGATTTGGCTAGGTTTCTTGACAAAGATCATCGTGTCAATTTGTATTGAACATCATGTGATAAAAATTATAGGGATCTTGCAGAGATTGCACGGTGTCGTAAGGACAGCTTTAAGTAATGCTTGCTTGACTTACTTGAAAAAACACTACACCAAGATCCGCTCGAGGCCGGAGCAGGTTGCTATTGTACTGGCTGTAGTTGACGGCAATGCGGAAGGCATTCTTAGTGACTCTAGATCTGCATCCAGTCCTACACTAGTGGCAGAATTTCGCCGCAAGCCCTATGCATTCCCCCGAACAGTCTTAAAAAAACTCTGTCATCATGCGCTTATTTGGTTTCCTGCTCACGCGGACAGATCCCTGGCTGTCCTGTTAACCTCAACGAATCCGCTCATAGTGCTGCCGTGTATTGACTGACCGTGTTGAATACTGGACGATTCGAGGCAGTGGAGAACAGGGACGTGCCACCCATTATAACAATATTACTAAGCACTCTACTTCTCCCATCCGGTCTTCCCACCACCTAGCCCTAAGCTGCGTCGGCCTCAAGCTCTCACTTTAAGGCTATTGCAAACGGAGTTTGTACCGTGTTATGTCCGGTGTTGTCGTCGGCCCATAGACGTACGCGTACGTCGCGGTAGACCAAAAAGCTCAGACAGCCTCGAACGAATATATTCGGATGGAGGCGGGCGGCCGAACTGCCGGGGGAAACGAACGGTGGCTCGTTTGCGCCGAGTGGGGGAAGGGGAGGAGTCAACATCTGGAAGCAGTTTCAGCAACCGGTCCTTCGCGGGTTCTAAGGCTCGCTCGCGACAGAGGGGTGCTTGGAACACAACATACCGGAATCCAACAAGTCCTCCCAACCATATAACCGGAACTGTACGATGATGATATATGCAACAAGGTGCAAAATAAACGGCTGGCTATGCTTTAGACACGCGCTCTGGCAGTGCACTACAATGTATAACGATGTTAACCTCGGTGCTATTTCGGCGAGGTGGGCGGTTGCCTTTCGTAGCTCTAGCCAAGCAGACATGGGCCGTCCAGCAAGCCCGCGATTCGGCTATTAGGCTAGGCCTCTCTGTCCCAGCAGCGGAGCCCCGAGCTAGGACATTATTGAATGTTATTTAATCCATCTCTCTCCCGCTAACAAGAATCCTGCGTAGATGTTAAGCAGCGGGCGTTAACGCTTACACCGGTGGTGGCGTTGACACTCGCACTCATCGTGGCGTTGCGCGTAGGAGAGAAAACTGGGGAGGCGCAACTACGTAGTGATTAGCCGACGTTTCCCACTGGAACATGCCAATCGCTGCTAATGGGCAACAAGACAGAAGACTCCAATTGGACACAGAGACCAGCAGTACGCTTTTAGTTAACCGCGCACCCTGTGAATTTTTATTGTTCGACAGCGCACAGGAGAAATCTCCCACCTGCACTCCCTTGGAGGTCAACATCCGGTACCTATATATACGGGGTGGCCAGTGAACGGTTGTGCAGCATGAGCAGTCGGCGTTTTTTTTTAATGGGCGAGCAGTCAGGGTTTTCAATAGTTCAATATAATTTGAATCAAGAAATTCGCCAGCAGATGCTGCCTCCGTCGGGGTTGCGAAGTGAGAGTTGCCAGAAATGTAGGAGAGGAGGGGACACGGAGGCACAATGGGGGTGTAAACGTCGCGGGAAGGAATGCCTAGAGGAGAAATAGAAGGGGGAGCGAGCGTGGACAAGCAAACGCTGCCTACATCAGTGTTGCGAGGCGAGAGAAAGGGAGCACAGGAGGAGAGGAGGAGGGAGCGCGCATGCGCAATGGGCGTGTAAACGCGCGGGGAGGAAAAATGCAGTCACCTCATCACGTAAACCATATGGTTAGTGTATTTGTAATTTAAACATTGCAAATTTTGCATTACATGTCTACACATGACCGTCTACAATGAGTTTAAAAGCTTTATAATATCTAGTTTCGTTGATATTGCGTACGGTTTTTGTCAGCTCTGATCTTCTGTTCCCCGCCACCGCCACTGTCTTATGTGTAAAGGGCTGTGAAAACTTAGTCAAGCAGATAGTTGCTTTTATATCACCCCCTTCATCAACGTGTATTGTTGGAAAGAAACCTGTTATATTATATTATATTATTATTATTATTATTATTATTATTATTATTATTATTATTATTATTATAGAGAGGGGGAGCGAGCGTTGGCTTGAAGACGCTGCCCGCGTGGACGGTGCAAGGCGAGAGTGGAAAGGGGACGCGCATGCGCAGTAGGGATGGTCACGTCGCACACTGTATTGAGCTCGACCCTAATAAGCTTCGCACCGAATGAATGTCGAAAATCGGCTGGAGTAATAGGAAAGGGGGGGGGGGCATTTCTATGAGCTCGAGTGAAAATTTCATACTGTAAGTGTGTTAGTGTAGAAAAAAATGAAACAAAAATACGTTGACAAACATCCTCGGATGTCAGTCCGCGATTAGGTATGAAAGCACAGACACGCTAAGCACTAGCTATAGGGAGACAAAAGACAAGGTTACGTAAACAAATTAATCAGCCGGGGCTTAGTAAAGGCGCATAGAAACTATAGTATAGAAACTTTTTATCGCGTTCATACCCTCAATAAATCTTCCTGAGGTCACAATAATTATACTGATCATGAGCCCGAACCATATGTCCTGACAACTGCAGTTAGGAGGGCTTGCAGACCTCAGTGCACATTCCGAAAAAGAGAGAGGGAGAAACAGTGCTAGTAGCAACACAATTGGTAAATTTTGAACGTCAACGCGGATGCCATGGTCAACAGCAGGAAGAGAAACAGATGTGGAAAGTTAGAAAGCATCTGAACTAGATATGGTCGTTCACGACCTCTAGTCTTCTGCTTCTCAGCCAATGACCGTGCTGCTCCATGCAGTCGTAACTGGAAAAGCCGGAAGGGCCCGGTTCGGATAAGGTACCGTCTCTTGAAATTCGTGGTGGCGCCTGCGACTTGTAGGTCGACAACATGTGGCATCGCCCATAGCGATGACATTCAGAACACGATGCGCGTGTTTATTTAACATGGGGCACCTAAAGTTAACGATTAGGTCTGAAGGGACAATTTTAGCGCCCCCGGGCTAGTTGAACCATTAAAACTTTTGAACAAAAAAATGAGGGCCGCGAGTCATTGTTATTCCATAGTTTTTATTTCACCGATACCTATTTCTTACTTATTTTGACACAATGAAGACATTGCGTAGTCTAGCTTAGGTTTTTACTCAGAAGAATCGTCCCATAGCGCTTGTCTCTCATCCCGCCGTTTAACTAACATAAGGCCACAGTAGAAGACGTTGCTATTACCTAGTTGATATTAGCCTTTGGAAAGTAACAAAAGCTTGCACTACCAACATCAGCCATGGTTAGCCAACATTAGCTGAGCTTAGCCACAATTTAGCCAATATTATCGAACATTATCAAGTGAAAAGATCTAGCACTGCATGAGTGAATCGTTAGCCAAAGCCGCATAAAAATACTGCATGCTGTGTCGCAGTATGAGGCTGTGTGAGCTAATCAGGTGTGGATATTATGAGGGAAAATGGGGTCAATATTTATGCGCGTTCTCGTGACACGTATATTTGTTTCAGTTCCTTTCTACGTACGCCAGCTGTTCTTGTTACATTCTTACGTTCACACCAACACACAACCACATTCACTTATCAGTTCAAGGAATACTTGTGCACGGAATGAAAAGGAAGCGCCGCTTACGTGAGACGTGCACGAACTCGGCCCTACAGTTTGCGTTCTCGGTCGTGGTGAAGTTCATGCTGTCCATCGTGACGGCCAGGGTCTGGTTGGGTGTCAGCGCCAGCGTCCACTCGCAGCCGTAGTGGCTGCCGCTCGTTAGTGCTTCGGCGGGCGCCTCCAGCGTACCGCTCGTCTCGGTCAGCTCCTGATAGCAGGCTGCAACGCGTTCAGAAGAAGGTACAGTCAGAAACGTTATAACACACTATACCTCAATAGCCGTCCTGTAAGGGGTTACCAATGTAACGAGGACAATGTATTCTGCCCCATCAAGCATCCATTACCCTGCTCACACCAGTGACATGATTTGCAGGTGCACGATACCATTTACTGTCACAGTGACTAGCCTAGATTTGCCATGGCAAGAAACGTGATTCATTGCAGGCATCACTGTCGCCGTGTGACTAAATTGTCATTGTGCATATACTCCTTCAAAATGTAATTACTGTTATTACCACGTCAATATTGGCAAAAAATGTTCTCGCCATTATTTAATTGAGGTCTGCCATTCAGTACGCCAACGAAAATCCGCACAGAGGCCAATGAAGGGATGTACAGACTCAAGACTGTGAAGAAAAGTCGCAGTAGAAATAAAGGGTTTTTATATTTCTGTGCATTACTTCTCAGCCTTGTTGAAGCATCACATTGGACGTTGTAGTGAAATGCACATGCAAGGGTTGCCAGGAAATATATTGTAGTTTTGCGCAAGCTCTAAAGGCTATCGTGTACTCGATCTATACCATATCTAAACTAAGAGGATAAAGGGTTTCGGCTCCTGAGAATGCGCGTATTAACCAAGGTGAATGGGGCACCTACGCAGCTCCTTCGTGGTGCCGTAAGTGACGCGGATACCCGATCCTCCGGCTAGTCGCTGGAAAGTGTACGAGACGACGATGCGACTCTGGAAGGACTCGTAGGCGAACGGCAGGGCGTGGCCGCACTCCACTGTGCGTCGGTAGAAGCGCTCCATTATCTGCGCCAAGCAGGTATCGCATCAGCACCGCTTTGACGTTGCTATAGTTTATGGCTGCTCTAAGTTTGTAGCACAGAAGCTACGTTTGCTTCCTTATACGCTACTCTACATTAATCCATAGACACTTCAATGTTTACAAACACAGCCCCTTGAAGACATCCGGTTTCGTCCAACGATGTGCCTTAATAGCATCGGTAATAACAAGAGCTTTAGAAATAGCCCGCTAATTTTCTACAGTTTATTTCATTTATTTGGCAAAATATATTCAAACAAATGCTCTTTTGAGCTATATAAAAATGATAAAACATTTCCTCATACTTTAAGCACGTTTTTTTTATGTGAAAAACGGAAGAAAGACTTTCTCTACCCTTGAAAAAAGAAAAGCTTGAAAATGTGCTTTCAGTTTGGAAGTTAGGAGCTGGTAAATGAGGCGGCCGGAAGTTCTTTCAGGTACAACGCTAGTGACTTTGAAACCGTCTAAATTACTCAGGCAGTAATACAAACAGCTTAGTTTATGGGTGATTACGAATTTAGCAACTAATAGGTAAAACAAAAAATTACTCTAAATAATTAATTTCAGTGCATAACAGGTAACAAAAAAAGACATTGAGCGAGGAGGGTACAAGTCAAGTGGTCATTGAAATGGGAGCAAACAAAAATCAAAAGACAAAGCACCAGAATGTTGTCAGTATAGAAAACAAGAGGTGAATGATTAGACAGTGTTAAAATACATGTTGAGTTGTTGAATAAAATGGTTGCGATCGGAGATTTTTACGCTGGCGTCGGGAAGATAGTTTCAAATTGTCAAGGAGCACGGCAGTGCAAATGCATTATAAAAGTTCTGTTCATTCAAAGATTACGTTTTGCAGAGGATAATACGTGAACGTCGTGCTATGTTGGCAGTAGCGTGAATAGATATGTACTTTTTTAAGTGGTGGGATTGTAGGATATGGACAAGCTTTTAGAGCAGAGAACAGAACAAACGAGCAACGAGTCCCTATCAATTGATAATGAAATATGCTAATTATGCCCTGCGTCTGAAAACCTCGCATCGGAGATTCACATACACTTCAGCGTATTAACGCTTTTTAGATCAAGAAAGATATGAATCCCTACAGACCAGACTATTAGGTTTAAGGGTTTCATGAAAGGTGCATAAGTTCCAAGCAGCGATTGCGAATGCGCTCAGGTTAGAGATACCGAAAGGTACTTCGAAAGCTCATTTTACAACGCCTACAACGCAGAATACAAGGAAAGAGCAAACTGAGCTAAACAAATGAAGTCTGGACTCTAGCGTTTCACCTGTAGCACAGCCGTGCAGTCGTTAATATTTCCGTCGATGCTGAGCGACACCCGGTTGCCTTCAGGCGCCGCGATCGTCCAGTAGCAATGGCGACGCTCTTCCAGGGGTCTCGGGAATCCCGGACTCGTGAAGGTTCCTTCGTCCGCCGTCTGCTCACCGCCGCAGTCTGGAGTATAGTAGAAGCCACGAGGTGGCAGGCCTTAGCATCATCCCGATGATCTCTTAAAGTACAGGGTTCTCAAACTCAACTGGACTAGCCAGCCTGAATCACAAAATTAAGCCTCTTGATGGGCCGGGAGGGGCTACTTTACGCAAGATGTCAGCTGACACCACCAGTTTGAAGGAAGCCCATGGAATGTCTCACTATCTCATACATGGGTTTGATGGTGATCTGATGTGATGCATGTTTTGCGAAACATATCGATACTGATATCTAGAATGACTGAAGGCTGGATGCCGATTCCGATATGTTCAGTTTTTGTTCTGCGAATACCCCTTAGCGCATAGTGAGCGTAATGGTACTTGTGCATTGTTACATTTTGTTGAGCGCTGATAGGCGGGAGAGTGACGAACATGTGTAGGAATTGCAGAATAAGCACAATGACACGGAAGAAAAAAAATAATGAGGGTATTAAGGAGCACAAAACAGACAAGACAGACGAGAAGGACTAAACAGGACGAGCACTCACAACAGGTTCAAGTGAGTGCTCGCCCTGTTTAGTTCTTCGCATGTCGTTTGTATGTTTTGTGCTTCTAAGTACCTTCACGGATGAGTAAAAACTCGCGCGAATATCTGTGCTTCGAAGCCATAAATGCATTGTTGAAACATGGGCGTCTGCTTGCCACGATTCCGAGTATGTGATTATGCGTTTTGTGTGCCAGGCCACCAGCCGGGCGGCCTGGCACACAGGACACCGGTGTAGCGTGGGGAACTGTATGCGGCTTTCTGTTCTTTTAGATTTACATGAAAGACATAAGATCCATTCCATGTTTGTAAACACAGATAGGCCGATGTCGACATTATAGGTAAAATTATAGCGACATTCGCATGTAACTTCCGCCATAAGCACTGAGGGCTGTGATGTGCGCCAACTGACAAAATTAGGTTGTGAAACACGACTCACATCCAAACGCGACGCAGTTCGTCGGCATACCGTTTCTTTTTCTATAGTTGCTTGACTTAAAACACCACATGTACCACTGAAAACCCAGCAGAAACTCCGGTAGGCAGAGCGTCTTTTGCCTAGTAAGACAGCGCCACCGCATTTTTGTGACGTAATTACGGTGGAATTTGTATATCATGCGTCACATGCGATAATTGCGTTGACATGCGTCGTTACATTCTCGATTGTATGCGGAAGGTCATGTTCTCAAAGGTCCTCTGACCGGGCTCCCAGAATACAAAAACAATGAGCGCAATATTATTTCCTCATATTCCTTGTCCTTCTTGCGCACTTCTGCGACGCAGGCAGTAGTTGCCGTGACGTCTACAATGTACGTGCTCTTGATTAATCGATATACGCGAAGCATCAAATGTGATTTCTCTCCTGCACTGCTTTGTCATGCAGCCGCCTATCTGGTCTTACTTGTCTCGCATGAATATCGTGCCCGATCGACCGATCACGCCTCATTTTGTGTGTTTAAAGGTGCACTAACGGCGATAACAGCGTCTATAATATAGCCGAAAAGCGCGAAGTCCTTATAGGCTCTGGTGCTTAGTGCTGACATAGTTCCCGTGCTTGAAAAAACTAAGGGGTGAGGAGGTTGCATTGCGCGTGACAAGGGTAATGAAAGAAAGGCAGAACCCCCCCCCCCCGCTCCCGTCTTTGAACCTAGGGTAGTGAGTGACACATTAACATTTTTCACTCTTTTTTGCAGAGAAAGAGAGAGAGAGATAGAGCGAGAGAGCAGAAAATAACATTAATTTCAGCAAAACTGCGTGTATGTCATTTAAAAGGCACCTGATACATTTCCTTTTCTCACACGCCCTAATGACTGTCTACTATCGCAAAATAAAATTAAAAAATAAAAACGTCTGGCGCTTCTTTAAACTCATCCCCCGTTTTGGAACATAGTGAAATAATATGCAATAAATCACAAAGTCGGCTATGCTTCACGAACTCTTCGGGGACCTCCTCAGTACACTTAGCTGCTGACTTGTAGAACACAAATGCGGCCATCGATCGAACAAGCATCGCTAGTCTGAAACCATTTTCAGAAAAATAATATTCATAAGGTTAAGTATAAATAAAGTTGTACGTTTCACTTACCGCAGATATGACAATTTTTTTTACATTCCTCAAACCTGTGTACTCCTAGCGTCACAACTTCGTGAACACGTCGCCACGTTGAAAGTTTACTCTTTCTGCGCTGCCTAATTGGCTGACAAATGTATTAAATTTATTGATCCTCCGGTACGGTTTCTCTCAATGACTACAAAGCTTGACATTTCAAACTGTAAGTGATACGTTTAAACCGCTACCTACTGCCCCCTCACCTGCTAAGACGGCAAGGTTTTAGGAAGCGCGTGTCCTCGCTCTTGCTCAACTGTTCGCTGATGTTGGCGCTACCTATTACTTGTTAGTCTTCACTTCTATGGCTGCTTGTACGGCGCTGAAGTAAGAACGCCTGCATTCCATCATGAGCTGCTGCCACATATGTGACTATTTCTGCAAACTTGGACGGCTGGTCAGGTAAGCTATTCACAGCGGTAAAGTATTTAGTGCACACCGTTTTCCTGACACGGGAACCTGTAGACTGTCCTACATAGCGTAGGACAGGTTCTGTGGCATCGCGTTCAATTTTTTTAAAGAATTTATGAATAGCTTCTAGTACATTGATTTGCAAAGTATTTTGCATTTTTGCAGAATAATTACACAGTATGAGCCCTCTGTTGGCCGAAATATAACTAAGGCCCGTTTTGACAAACTATCCTGAGCCTTACCTCGAGTTTTTCTCATCGATTGTAAGTCTATTGCGCTTGATGTACAATGTAGGCCAGTATTCGTGAACCATCCTTGCTATGATCATTTACCTCGTTACCATTTTTGTACCTTTATAACGCATGTAGAGGGTACAGAAACTTGAGGAAAACTCGAGGTAAGGTCAAGGTTGGTTTGTGAATACGGGCCTAGGAACGCTGAAGCTGGCATTTACAAAGAACTGATGACCAGCGCCACGCCTGTCATAGGTTATGGACCAAGCGGCAGAGGGTACGAACAAGACGTGGGCGCCGGTGAGGGGATATCTAGGGAGGTCGGGAGTACGATAGGTCATGGTTTAAACAAAGCACTTTGCCCCCTCCACGAATTATCACCAAAGCCTTTTTGATAGAAGAGGTTGCAACATTGTAGTTTCGTGACGTTTCTGAAATCGGTCTATGAATTTTTATTGCCGCTTAATATATGGCTGAACGTGGCTGCAGTATGTAAAATAGATGAATAAATAAAACGCAACTTCTGACAAACTCGAGAATCTGTCCTCTCTAAATTGCGTGCATGCAATGTCTCATGGCATGTGACGTGCGAAATAAATGAAAAAAAAATCTGAGCTCTCACGGCTGAATTCGGAGTGCCAGCGCAACGTGAGAGAACGAGGGTTGTGGCGCGTCCCCGAACTTAGCTTGACACGCAGGAACATGGAGTTTTCTGACGACTGCACGTCCAGCGTCGAGTTTGGTCCACAGATCTGGGCCAGCACTGGACCTGAAAAATTGAAGAGGCGCCGAGGACGTTACCGCAAGCATATCGAGTCTTTACCACTGTAGAGATCTGTGAAATCACTCTTCTAATTTTGGCACTTATGCATGTGTCATTGGTTCATGTTAACAGACCAAAGAGTATGAGTTTCTATACGTTTTCTCGCCACTGCCCCTTACATGGTTTTCACGCTTGTTTTCAATCATTGGCACCGCCAAGGGGCTGAGTGGTTGGTGACGGTTTGGGCAGCGACAGCACGAGGGATACAAAAAAATACCATCAGTACGGGGTGACGAAAAGGATCACCGAAACTTGATACGTCATAGCGACGTCACAGTGAAGTCATGTAACATGACGTCACATGATGACCTCATCAAATGAGGAAATTGCTTGGTCAAAGGTGGGCCAATCCCGGAGTCATGGGGGGCGAGGAAGCTTGGAACGCCTCCGATCCTGCAGGTGGCGAAAAACAGCGCTAGCCGCAGAAAGCTTATGGTGGCGGGGAGGGGGACGAATCAGTTCAATCGTCAGACAAGAAAAAAAAGCAGTTTCACAGGAAGGGCGAAGTAATGAATGCTATAGTAACAAAATGTTATGTTATACGAAGAGAGGCTGGCTACTATGACTTTTGTGGATCCTATATCAGGATAAGATATAGGATAAGAGCGCAGCACGTAGAACAGTACAAGAATCGCCCTCTGATAGATGCCGAGGATCCAGCGCTGGCGACTGCGCCCCGAAATTCAAAACTCTTAGTTAGTGCTACTGCATCCCCTCGCGTCATTTCATGCTCGTTAAAGATGGGCGCAGTGTTTCCTTACCACTTAGAAGGCAGGCCCCCAAAGCGGGTTGATGGGTTATCGCATGCGCTCTCCGAGCGCTGGAGGTCAGCCGGCTGGTTTGATCTCAGCTTGAGCCCCATTGGTCACCAAGCTCATGTGTCACAGAACGAGCGCTAAAAAAGAGCGCGCCGCCAAATCCTTGCGACAAAGGGCGGCAGAAACGCCGCGAGGTAAAAAGAAAAAAAGGAGAAAGCAAACATCCAAGGCTCCCGGGCGCGCGCTCTCCCCGCAGAAGCACGGCTTCGCAGACGAACCTCCTCACCCCACAGCGGCGGCCGGGCAAGCGCTAGAAATTTCCAGAACGAACGGGGCGGGGTCAGACCGAGTGAATCACCCTCAGGAGAGGGCAGTCGAACCGTCTCGTGCCTCTCCCCAGCCTTCGCTGCGCGTCGCGCCGACGAAATGAAGAGAACGTTCTGGAAGGTGGCGCGGAACGTATTTAATCGAGCAGCCGAGACGAGAAAGCAGGAGGTGACGGAAGTTAACGCCAGAGCGCGTAGGAATTCCGCCGTGTAGTCGGCGAAGGTTCTGCCCGTAGTGACAGAACAGGAGGAGACGGAAGTGAGCGCCAGAGCGCGTAGGGATTCCGCCGTGTAGTCGGCGAAGGGTTTGGTCCGTAGGGACGGCTCGAGCTACAGGCAAGAGCGTGGGTTTACCGCTATCGAGCGAAGACGCGGGCAACAGCTGCGTGTGTGAAGCCGACGGATTTCCGGCGAAGAAGTTTGAAGCTTGGAGAGTGGCCATTTGAGGACGCGAGGTTTCCTGGAAGAGAAACTTCGAGAGCTACGGAACGACAACAACGCTGGACTTTGAGTGAGTGATTCTCGGAAGAGTATCATTCAGACTTTTGTTCCAAGGACTTTGGACTGAATAGGTTTTCTATCTCTCTAGTCCTTAAGTGTCTTGGTTGTTCAATGCATGCGACTGCATTGTAGTGCGTATTGTTGTCTGTGTTCGTTGTTTTGAGTGTGGCTGATTGTATTGTGTAGTACGTTGATTGATTGGTTTGATTGGTGACATATTGTATGCAACTATTGTGGAGTGAGCATTTTTGCGTATTGTTTTCGATCTGCCAGTATTGAGAATATAATTTGTTTGTTTATCAACTCTCGGCTCTGACTTGTTCTTTGGGCCACAGCCGGCGTCCGCTGGCGCACCAAAAAGGACCACTTCTAAATTGTCCACGCTTTCGTGGTGCGGTTCGGGGGGCCGAAACTTCGGCTCTTGGAATTAGCCCGGCGATCGCCTCCCTAATAAACGGGACAGGTGTGACAATTAATCTGGCGTCCGCGAGACAGGACCTTTTGGTGCACAGTGTGTCCAAAGTAGTGAGAAAGAGCCTCGAGTTGTTGATAGTGCTATCGGAACGATTTTGTGTGTTGTTCAGTGTTCTCGTTAACGAGTGCAGGGGAGTGTTCCGATAGACTGATTTAGGCAGATACGTTTTGCACGCGGCAAGGTTTTATTTGCGAGTTGCGAGACACCATGGATCTCGAAAAGTTAGTTGCGCTTGGTGAGAAGATGGGTCTTTCCGGCGCCGAACTACGGAAATGGGTAAGCCAGAAGGAGAAAGAGGCGGTGGAGAGAGAAAGGTTGGCAGCTGAGAGAGCCAAGGAAGAAAAAGCAGCTGAGTTGGAACGAGAGAGGTTGGCGGTCGAAAGAGCCAAAGCGGAAAAAGAAGCTGAGTTGGAGAGAGAGAGGTTGGCAGCTGAGAGGGCCAAGGAAGAAAAAGCAGCGGAGTTGGAACGAGAGAGGTTGGCAGCTGAGAGAGCGAAGGAAGAAAGACAGCAACAATTGAAGTTAGAGCTGGAGAAAGAAAGACTGGCAGCTGAGAGGGCGAAAGAAGAAAGAGAGGAAAGGGAACGGCAGCGGCAGCACGAGATGGAACTCGAGCGGCTCCGTTTGCAACAGCGAAGTGAAACTCCCGTCCAAGCTAGAGTTGAAAGCAGCGAACGGGAAGATCACGGCTTCCGCTTGAACCCAAGCAAGCTGCTCGTAGCGTTTGATGAAAGGAAGGACGACCTAAACGCGTACCTCCACAGATTTGAGACGATTGCGAGGAGCCAGAATGGGCCGGAACATCAATGGGCAACTGCTTTGAGTACTTGCTTGAGTGGTGAAGCGCTCAGTGTGTACGGTAGGCTGACGCCGACCGATGCAGCCAACTATGCAAAGGTGAAAGCTGCTTTGTTGAAGCGATTTAGATTTACCGTGGAAGGATTCCGGGACAGATTTCGGACGGGAAAGCCAGCTGACGGTGAGACGGCTACGCAGTATGCCGCCCGACTTTGCCATTATTTCGACAGATGGATTGAACTTTCAGGGACAGCGCAGGAGTACGATGAGCTTAGAGAGCTGCTAATTAGAGAACAATTTCTTACCAGTTGCCACCCAAGCCTGTCACTGTACTTAAAAGAGAGGAAGGCTGACTCACTTGAAAACATGCCTGAATTGGCTGATCAATTCTTGGAAGCGCAAGGTGGAACTAATTTGGCCAAGGTCAAGAAGGAGTGTCCCGATGATTCGAAGAAATTGGCTCCCGAAGAAAAGAAGCGTGCACCAGAGAGCATTCAGCGATGTTTTCTGTGCAACCGAGTGGGTCATCGCGCGAAAAACTGTCGAACTATCTTTACGAGCCCTACGGTAGTAAAATGTTTTAAGTGTGGTCAGACTGGGCACAAAGCAGATGCATGTCGAAACGGAGCGAGTCAAACTCACCAGGTATCATGTGTGCAAGCAGCACCGAAATTCGATAATAATGCCGTCACCGACGGATTCGTAGAATTGAAAAATGGGGAGAAAATTCCTATTGTTGGTGCTGTAATGTCAAAACAGCCAACCGGTGTTACGATAGGAATGCCAACGCTGCCTGGAAAAGTTGCGGACAAAAAGATTACGGTGTTAAGAGATACCGGCAGTTCCACTGTTATCGTGCGGAGAAATTTGGTACGGGAAAGGGAGTTGACAGGCAGAACGAAGCCGGTTTGCCTAATTGACCGTACGGTTCGGATGCTTCCCGAAGCAGAAATTGAGGTTGAAACCCCGTACTTCAGCGGGAAGGTTACTGCGTTATGCATGACGACCCCCCTGTATGACCTTGTCATCGGAAACATCGACGGGGCGCGAGGGCCAAGTGATCCAGAATGTTTGGGAGAAGACCCTAAGATAGAGCCCTCGCCAACCCAGCGACCGCGAGATACAGTGGAGGAGCATCCCGTGACGGATCTCACTAGAGTCCAAGGTGAAGCTGCGGCGCAAGAGACAGCGAAGGAGAAGACAATCGTGTCGAATAAGTTCACAGGCCGAGCAACTGGACGTACGTCGGCACGACCTCAACCGACTGACAGTGTAAAAGAGACGGAGTTGGCCAGCCGGGCAAAATGTAGAGGCATTATCAAGCGGGTAAATAAACAGACAGGACCCGTCGAATGTAATGACGCGTTAACGGTGTCGGAAGAGACAACGATGGCTGAGACGACGCCTCAGATATCGTCGTTGGAAAGGGCTCGCCGAAAAAGAACGTGGAAGCACAAGAAGAGATCGAGCGAGCACCGCAAAAAGGGGCGCAAGCGCTGTTCGAAGTACTCAAGATAGGTGCTGAGGTGGAATCAGAATGTGTTGGGCAGTGCTGAGTGCCATACGTTGTGTTAATGTTGTGTTATCCTGTGTCACAAGTGTCGAAGTGTTGTGCTGTGATGTGATGTATAGTATTGTACCATTGTTGTAATAAGAGAACTTTGTACGTTTGTATTGTTTGGAATGTGTGATGAAGTGTTGTAGGCATGTACCTGTGGCTATATTTCATGTGTTGTGGAATTGAACTACAATGTACGATTGTATTAAGTGATCTATTGTGAATGTGAAGTGTCATGAGTGACTGATGGTGTTACAGTATGTGAGAGTGTGTGGTGACTGTTCGCGCTCGTTTGTGTGGTTTGAATATTATGAGATAATATTCTTAAAGTGGGGGGCAGTGTCACAGAACGAGCGCTAAAAAAGAGCGCGCCGCCAAATCCTTGCGACAACGGGCGGCAGAAACGCCGCGAGGTAAAAAGAAAAAAAAAGGAGAAAGCAAACATCCAAGGCTCCCGGGCGCGCGCTCTCCCCGCAGAAGCACGGCTTCGCAGACGAACCTCCTCACCCCACAGCGGCGGCCGGGCAAGCGCTAGAAATTTCCAGAACGAACGGGGCGGGGTCAGACCGAGTGAATCACCCTCAGGAGAGGGCAGTCGAACCGTCTCGTGCCTCTCCCCAGCCTTCGCTGCGCGTCGCGCCGACGAAATGAAGAGAACGTTCTGGAAGGTGGCGCGGAACGTATTTAATCGAGCAGCCGAGACGAGAAAGCAGGAGGGGACGGAAGTTAACGCCAGAGCGCGTAGGAATTCCGCCGTGTAGTCGGCGAAGGTTCTGCCCGTAGTGACAGAACAGGAGGAGACGGAAGTGAGCGCCAGAGCGCGTAGGGATTCCGCCGTGTAGTCGGCGAAGGGTTTGGTCCGTAGGGACGGCTCGAGCTACAGGCAAGAGCGCGGGTTTACCGCTATCGAGCGAAGACGCGGGCAACAGCTGCGTGTGTGAAGCCGACGGATTTCCGGCGAAGAAGTTTGAAGCTTGGAGAGTGGCCATTTGAGGACGCGAGGTTTCCTGGAAGAGAAACTTCGAGAGCTACGGAACGACAACAACGCTGGACTTTGAGTGAGTGATTCTCGGAAGAGTATCATTCAGACTTTTGTTCCAAGGACTTTGGAGTGAATAGGTTTTCTATCTCTCTAGTCCTTAAGTGTCTTGGTTGTTCAATGCATGCGACTGCATTGTAGTGCGTATTGTTGTCTGTGTCCGTTGTTTTGAGTGTGGCTGATTGTATTGTGTAGTACGTTGATTGATTGGTTTGATTGGTGACATATTGTATGCAACTATTGTGGAGTGAGCATTTTTGCGTATTGTTTTCGATCTGCCAGTATTGAGAATATAATTTGTTTGTTTATCAACTCTCGGCTCTGACTTGTTCTTTGGGCCACAGCCGGCGTCCGCTGGCGCACCAAAAAGGACCACTTCTAAATTGTCCACGCTTTCGTGGTGCGGTTCGGGGGGCCGAAACTTCGGCTCTTGGAATTAGCCCGGCGATCGCCTCCCTAATAAACGGGACAGGTGTGACATCATGTGCTATTATCCGCGGGTCGAAAGTGTGATGTATGAGTGAATTTTATGTGTTTGTACTTTATACGATATGTGATGGCGATGGCCACACTGATGGCAACGGCAAATACCTGTCGATGGTGTCCACATATTTGCTATGACAACAAAATGAAACAAACCATAGCTTTCGTCTGGCGAAGAGAGATGCACCTTCACGCGGTTATTTGCTGTGATCCCAATTTAATCTCTGAGTTAAAGCCATTCGTGACATGTAGCGACTAGTCGGCAGCGCTACTAAATTATTCTTGTTACCTGCAAGTGGTGGGCTACCGACATGTCCGCGTTGAACTTCGCATATCTAAAATACTGCGTGTTCTGAAAAACCTTTTAACTTCCGCACATGTGGTGTATTGAAAAGAGCAAGTTGTGCAACCACAAGTGACACACCCAATGAATGTTTTTTTAGATTTTCTTGGGCTGAAAGAAATCGCTTCGGAAGTATTTGCATAACGTTGAAAACCGTTTGCTGACGTGGGCTAGCCCTATTATTCCAAGAATATTCGCACAGTATACGACGAAAATACACAATCAATATTGCTATAGTTTCTTCGATTACGGAGCCAGATATACAGACATATCAAATATCAAATATCTGAATTTATTACGAAGTTCTCTTGCCACTGAAAGCGGACACAGATGTTCCCAAAAATCTGGGCCGATTTTACAACAGTGGCTGAGTCGATTTCACGATAAAACATTGGTGACGGGGAGAGAATTTGCTGCCTGTACGTGTGCATTAATCTCTCTATTTTTTCTCCACATCATATTGTAAGAGTTGAGGCTCAAGCAAGGGGGAGGGATGAGCGCAGTGCTAATAAATATAATACACAGAAGTATAACACACTAACAACAAAATGTTTTGCCACCGAAAAACTAGTCCTTGGTGCTGTGCTTGAAACAAGCCCACTTTTATCGCCCCCTCCCCCTGAACAATTTTATACTGTGGCTCCGATGAGTAACGCGCTGATATTTTTTTGTCATTTAATTGTACTTTGTACTGTTATGTGATAGTGAGTAGCTGGGTTATTTCGAATTCATATCCTTACACAACCTTACACAATGTTAATATACCGACGATGTGAACCGGTAGGGGCCCCCAGTTTTTATTTATTTTGTCACCGCCTCTCGTGTAATATACACACAAACAAGAAAAATGCGTTGCAGGCACACTATGCACTGCACTTCTCATTTATTCCTTCTGAATGGTAGCAATAATCGTTTGACGAAGACGGCCACTGCTTTCCTGCTAATTGGAATATCGGTGCGTTCGAAAAGCGTCCCGACGAAGAGTAAATAAAAGAATAAATTCTGATGAGCAAACAATACAAATACTCTATATAAATTGTTCGAAAGTCGTTAGCAAATCGTAATAAATTGACCAGTGATGGGCTCTGAAAACAGCCAGTGCATTCATGCTCTTACATGGTAGTCATATTGGTATCAGCAATTTGATGCTGCTTGCCAGTGGAAGAATCAATCAATAAATAAATTGGCAAGGCATGCAATGCTGTCAGACATACAGCACGGTCCTTCATTACCGGAGCGACAAGCCCATCACACAATTTTAATTTTATGCACGGTGTAACTGCAAGCTGAAGCGTCTACTTCACTGCTGCGTGATAAAATTTAGCGAATTTTGAGTCATTTATAAATGATTTAGCCATTCTAGTAGTAAAACTGACCATTTGGACCACACGAGAACATATACATTGACATCATCGCCCTCACTAATGTCCCCTTACATCAAGCTTTAACTGCGCAGTAAACAAGCAGAACAAATGTAAGGAAAACACACACACACACACACACACATATATATATATATATATATATATATAAATAAATATATATATATATATATATATATATATATATATATATATATATATATATATATATATATATCAACGTTTTCTTGGATGCTTCTAAGGATAACTCTTTTAGGTCGCGAATTCGCAGTTTAAATAAAAATGATTGAATACTTTGCAGCGTGCACAAAAATGCGCTGTTCACGGGGAGCTTACTTGCTTTTATAGTGGACCAAATAAAGCTATTTCATTCCCCGCTAAATCACATGAATTCTGGAAAAACGCTGCTTTCAAAATGACTCTAAAAGTTACGGTTGTATGTATTATGTAAACTATGTTGTAGTTTTATGTAGCTCAATAATGCATTTGTAAATTTTATTTAACATTACAACATATGTAGAAGGTGCACATTGAATTGTGACAAGTTTTTAATACTGTAGGTAAAATGAAATAAAAAAATAATCCAAACTGTCGCAGTGACAAAGAAACTCAATTTCCTGTTAAAATATATTGAAATAAAGCAGCCGAGTAGAATATTGACTTTAAAAGCTAATTAATCTAATAAGACTTTCAAATAATAGTCAATGAAGGCTATGAAAAATTTCAGTATTTGTTCAAATAGGCATGCATGTAACTCGTTACAAACTAAATCAATAAAGTAAGATCAAATCAAATCCTTATTTTCTAACGAGTTGGAGGTTCGTGAGGCAAAAAGTTGTCATAAAACTGCTTAAGAGTGTCTGAGGGCCCGTGCATACATGACAGCAGTTCAGAAATACAAGATCATAATTAAAAATACTGCAAGAGAAGAGAAAAGAACAGAAAAACTAGAATAATATACCAACAGGCGCCCATAAAACCAAATAACTATGTATGTGCACTCATACAATGAAAAAAAGAAAAATTAGTCATGATAAAAATAAAGAACGTGATAAAAAGAGTAGTGATTTCATTCTGGTGGCATTTATATAGCATTTTATAAAGAGACATTAGGCAAGAATGAAAAAAAAAACATTGACGCAATTCTCTTTTTGCAAACATAAAAAGTTACGGTGATCACCCACATATTTGTCAAGTAGACACGTTAGCATGTATCTCAGGGGCCGCCGAAAATAGGGTTCGTGCAAGAACGTAAAACGAGCCACCTGTCGGTGCTTCGTGTTTGTGAATCCGATGGTTGTAAACTAGGCTAAGAAGTGTTCTTCTGATAATTAAATTAAGCCATTGACCACGTGACACTCGACCTCAAAACGTCGTGCTTTTCGAAGAATTTCGTTACTCACCAGTGCGGTTTCCGTCGCGCACCTCGAGGAAGTCGAGACCAGTACATCCAGGGCTGTCCGCAAGGGTGAGACCCCTGACGCTGAGCGCGACCACCGTCTGGTCGAGGGAACGCAGCTGCCAGGCGCAGTCGAAGTAAGAGCCTTCGGCCAGCTTCTCCCGCAGTTCCTCCAGGTTTCGGCTGCGCTCGTTGAACGGCCACAGGGTTCCGCCACAGTCAGCTGCAACAGGCGCATAAAATGGACACTGGTTTTACTCACGGTATGATAGCGTCACCTACTGGTGCACTTTAAGGAAAAAAGAAACAAATGTATGCGATTTTCTTTTCAGTAAGTCCAGACCTGACCTGCGCCAGTGAAAGACTATCTTTGAAGAGATTCGTTATTTCTTTCTTGAGTCTCATGACTCTCCAAAGAGAGGCAATGATCTGAAAAGAGACCTATTGTTTCTCTTCAAAGAGAGTTAAAACGTGGCAAGCCAGAGCTCCTAAAATACAGTCAAGGTACGATTCCTGTTTATTGAGAACGCCGGTCTGTAGGCATTTAATATGAGCCGTTAAATATAGAAACGCAAATATATTTCAAGTATGATGTTTCAAAGTTCGTAAAAACAATTATGCCAATATAACTGAAAAAAAAAAAAAAACTCTGGCGCTGCATTCAGGTGCTAGGCCTCCGTCCCTCGATTTGGACCTTTCCGTTTCGACCTCAGGGTGGAGTAGCTTACCAGACTTACTCACTCTTATCCTCTCCCTCAAATATGCTGACTTTTGAAATGGTCGATTCTTTGACATTGCATTTAACCTACCTGTGCTGACGTTTAAATTTTCGAATATTCATACTTATACAAGTGCTTAAAAGGGCACTGCATTGTTACAAAATGCTGCTGATCGATAGTAGGGACAGTGGGATTGGGCGTGTTGGTATAACATCATAAAGGTTGCTTACCAGCGCAAACGACAGGGCAGGAGGGGACAGGAGAAGAGACGAGACAGAGGGCTCGTCTCTTCTCCTGCGCTCTGTCTCGTCTCCTCTCCTGTCCCCTCCTGCCCTGTCGTTTGCGCTGGTAAGCAACCTTTACGATAATAGAGGCTACTTAGAGGACGTGAGCCAAATATTATAGGACAATACGTGGTCTAGAATTCCCAATAAATTCTCAAAGTTACCTAAAAATTGCTTTTTATTCTTTTGACAAATGACAGAAGCAGCTCAAAAATCGCTCGTCAGAGTCATCCTATCAGCCATTGGTTCATTTGAACATGGCACGCTCGGTCGTCACAGGGATCACCGCGAAAGACCGTGACTTGTCCGCTAGTGTGCATGCGATCGTACTGAAAAAGCTGCGTATTTAAAGAAAGAAAGTGAAAAAAGTGCTCAAAGTGAAGGGGCGCTCGTGATGTTTTTTTTTCCTCGTGCCATCCCTCTCTCTTTAATTTCAAGCGCTTTCATCGGAACGAGAGAGGAGATAATGTGATTTCAGCGTGAGTGAGTGAAACAACTTTATTAGGTACACATTAGACGCGAATTAACTCAGCGTGATCTGGCTGGGCCCACTCGGAGGCGGTCAGGTATGCGCCCTCTCTATTTTTCAGTGCCTGGAGGACGAGCAGATTTCAATAGAAAGCGGCCGTTAGTGCTAGTGTGGCGTTTCGCCGCCAGGCGCCGAGACTGGAGTAGAGATGCCACCGCGTCGTCTTTTACGCAAACGAATGCCGCGGCTGCATTCGAAGCTGCTATACAGCTCGCTTTTCGACTGTGATTGCATTGTTTAAGGTGTATTGAGAAATTAGAAGCGAGAATCAGGAAGCAGTTGTTGTTCTGAGCACTCAGCTCATTTGAAAAGCATCAGTCGTTCGCGACCACTTGATCGAGGCGCTCGCGCATCGTCTGCTAGCTAGGCCTATACCAGATAGCTCATGCAAGTAATCCGCGGAAGATCGTTTTGTCACCATGGCGTTCTCTTGACTGAGAGTTGCTTTTTTTGACTAACTGAAAGTCGATTTCTGAGAGAAGCATTTGCCAGGAGCTAATAATAACAACACTTGGGTGCCTAATGTTCCCCGATGCTTGCTACTCTCTTGTGGCGTAGCACATTATGCGCTAGCCTAGACCTCATGCACTAAATAGCGCAAAATGCCACTAGACTGTTTCTAGAGATATAGGTCATCATTCGTTTCCTTCGCAAAGCCTGACATGCATTGCCACCGAAAAAAGCAAGTGTCAGAAAATGAGAAAGTATGACAGCTAATTTCACCATTTGAGAGCTTAAACAATGAAATCGGCGTGAAATAAACAAAAACAGCTACTTATGCAGCGCGATTTCCGCGATCGTTGCCTGTGTTTTGAACAGGCAGTGCTAAAGTCTGAAGTCTAACCCCGACTCTTAACTCGAGCCAAGGTGACAGGCTCGAAAAATGCGGCCTGTGGTCAGTTGCTTGATTTCGTCTGTGTATTCGTGGACGGATTGTTGTAGCCTTCATATCTGGCTGCTCAGCACTGTTTCTTTCTGCTTCCCTCTAGCATCTTCAATTGGTAGTGAGCAGAGCAGAGGCCAAATGGCTGTGTGGTGCCCATGAGCTACCATTCAGCTTCGGGGCGTAATGTTAGCGTTGCACACAGCAGCGATCGCTATGCATCGTTGCTACTGATAGATTCATGTGTTGACTGTTCAGATGCAGCGCGCTCCCGTTTAGTGATTCCAATTGTCATGTTGCCAAACGTGATGGGTAGTCTTCAGCTGCCACTGCTCATAATCTTAAAATACTCGGGTTGTAAATGACGGATACGTATTAGAGTGCAGTAGGAAGATTTAATAGGAGACCCATTGTAGTGCCTGAATACTGCAAGCACACTTCCCGAACACCAGCGGAAGCTGCGATTTCACGCATATACAGCCGTACAGTCCATTAAGGCGATAGCTTTAAATGTCTCATCAAAAGCGAAAATTGATCACCGGCGGTGTCCGGCGTCATCTCGCGCCGGCGGCGTAAACACGAGTGATGCAAGAATTCATCATTACGTGAAAACGTCATCTTATGACGTCACATACCATAATGGTTTGTGACATATCGGAAGGTCACATAACTTGATGGCATCTTATAGCATGTTCACTTGGTTGAAATGGGCCGATCATGAGGGCAGTGCATAACCAGCTGAGGGGCAGAAAGCTGGATTTCTCTCCAATCCTTGAGGCAGTAAGAAAACCTTGTGGGGCGCAGAAGTATCCCGGAGAGAAGTAGAAAACATTTAGTGCATTGAATCGGAAGAAAACAAGGATTGTTTTTGCCTTTCAGTCGTCTCAAATCTCCATAAAAATCTTAGTGGAGTCCATCGAAAAACTTGTTATTATTTCCAGATGTCAGTGCCGTGTTCTCCCACTGAATATTTATTTACACAGAACTGGACAGCCACTCTCCTCTCTTCGTCCGTTCTGCGAAGAATCGAAAAGTACTGAAGATTATTTTATCTCATGTCATAACTACGCAGTAATTAGGAAAAGACTTCTAGCTAATCCATTTGCGAAGCTAGATTTAGGTTCAACCAAAAAAACTGTTCTAAATTTTGGTGCCTCCGTTTTGGGAAATCGCCACATACTTGTACTTGAGGTGGTGTGCGATTTCGTTCGAGACACTAAATGTATTTCAACATAAGGCCCACTTTAAGAAATAAAAAAAGAAGAGTTGTGAAGTAATTTTCAAAACGTCAATATATATGAGACATACATCCCAAATTAATCGGGTTTTGTACACTCAGCTGTCTGGTCGGCCCCAAAATCAAGGTATGTTTTTTATATTAGTGATTATTTTATTGTTTTTTCTTCACACTCTGTTCTTTATAATGTCTTCCTTCTACATATTTTTCTTCTCTATGTTTTGTAAGCAGCAATAGTGCAGTTACCGTCTGTAGCATACTATATGTTTTTTTTGCCCAATCCCCCAGAGTCCGTATGTGCAATGACTTCAAGGCTACGAACAAACAAATCGTCTCAGGTGAACCCATAGGAGCATCGGTGAGTTTTTTTTTGTAACTATTAGAAATGAGAAAAAAAGAGAGACATTTTTTTTTCGTGCGATATGCAGAGTGGTACACAGCAGTACATATGGTACTGCTGTGTGGTATTATAATAATGTGGTATCAATAGCTTGAAAAAGAAAATAAAACGCGAATGCTATAAAACTCGACCGCGTATATCGAACCGGTAGCACGGCCTGACAGAGCCCGGTGAAAACAGCGCGCCGCTGTGTTCGTGTTACTTTTCATCCTCCCTGCATTCGTGAAGCTGCCAAGAAGGATTACTGCAAATTAACTCGCATGAAAAGACAAATTTGTGAGCTTCCCAATACGTGCGGTCGTTCAGCACATTTTTCCACCTCCACATCCGAAACTTAACCGACCGCAGGCATTAACCCTACGCCTATTACAGACACACACGTACCCAAACCTTGCCATGCTTCACGTTTATTATCCCGATGCATACCCCAGCGACACATGCCCATCATGTGGACACACAGCGACACTCGCACACATGCTCTGGGAGTGTGGAACAACTCCTCCCGACTCTACTTCAAACAAGTGGGAGAGGTCCCTCAGGAGCTCACTTCTCGCCGACCAGCAATGGGCCGTCCAGCAGGCCCACGAAGCGGCCGCCAGGTACTCCCTGTCGGTCCCTACGTGGGAGACGCCCACTACGCGCTAAGCGCGTCCTGCAGGACTGAAATAAAGTTTTTTCATTCCATTCCATTCAGCGCCAGCATCCCATAGTCTACTCTCGCAGCGCCTCTATGCGGCAGTGGCGAGCGGAGGAGGAGCGCGCGCTCGACGACCTGAAGAGAGCGTTCGCCCGTGCACTGAAAAAAAAAAAAAGTAGAGGAGACGCTTAATAGGTTAAACCTTATAGCCCTAGCGCGAACCCTCAGGACGGCCAGGATTTGAGAAATGAGGTCATGGGCCTTAATTAGCTTGTTCATTTCCTCTTGGTAGAAAGGGGGACCGGCGAGAGCACAGCCCCACAGGTCATGCTCGAAGTTCTCATAACCACCACACTGATCAGGCATTTCGAACCGTTCCGGGTATACTCTGCGCGGCGCCGCAGGGCTAGGGTAGATTCTTGTTTCGAGAAGTCTGTGAGCCTGAGAACAGCGTGAGACAAACCTCTTTAAGTCCAGTCGTACTGGAAGGATTCTAAACGTTCTTGCGGTAGTGAGTTCGTGAGGAAATAAGCTGTTTTAGTGACTCCATTTCATAGCTACTTTAAAAAGTGTTGCAGGGCCCCTAGGGGGCGCTTGGCAGGCATGCATAGTCACTGCAAGAGAAAAGTTCTATCGCGCGAAGTAAGGCTGAAAACTTGTGATTTAAAAAAAATAAAAAATGAAGGGAAATACATGTCTTTTTCGACATTGCTGAGGTCATTAGGCAGCTGATGCTTGTTGATTACAAATGCACTCTATGCGACAATTCACTTTAAAAGGTTTGCAAGAAACTCTAGTACCATCGTGCACTTGCTCTCCGTGCAAAGTCCGGCGCATCTCTCTCTCTTTTTTTTACAGGGCGCATTAAACCCACTGAACACTAGTGGAGCATTTTGTTTTCAGGCTAACATTCTTACCCGTGGCTGCAATCGTTGATGGAGCTGAAAGCTGATGATACCCCGCTGCAGTTTATTTGGCAAATGTCTGTCCGAATAACCAATTATAGTCCCTCTGTACATTCATTTCTGCGCACGTAGATGACTTCATTACTCTCTCTCAATAAGCATTCTCTATTACTTATCTCTCTTCTCTAAACCATTTGTAGGGTAGCAAACCTAAAACTTGTCTGGTTGACTCCACTGCCTTATTACTCTGTGGTCCATCTCCTTCTGTGTCGAGTAGAACGATGACGTTCTTCTAATAAATTTCCAGGATAAACTGGTTGTGCTTGTAGTATTGGTGCCTACTGTGTGCGGATAAATATGGCTCCATGGTCTCAGTTATTTTGCCACCTAGAGCCATGTAATGATCGGAATACCCTGGAAGCCATGGTTAGATTATCGGTCTACCACTCTCGGTCTGCATAATAGTAGTAGCTGTCCGAATAATACCATATCGGCGCAGCATATAATATTTTCGTAGCTCCCCTCCTGATACGCTTCATAAGGCACTCCAGCCATTCCAGAAGTTTCAATATGGTATTTATACATTATTGATACAGTTTTGATATACTTGCTACATCTACGTAAAAATGAAATGGGAAAAATATAGAATTATGGCAATGACATATGGAACGGTTCAATATGTTGCGGTTGCTTTCATGTTGAACAGGTCACTTTGTTCACCAGAGAATAATTGTATAAAAGGCCGCAAACAAAAAAAAACGGACTCACCTTCATTGTGCTATCACAAATATAAATGTATTACATTATCTGACGTTAGCATTGTTAGACTGAGACGTAAGAATCCAGAAGCGCCTCCTGTAGCCAATGCTTGGTACATCATCAACAGCGTGTCAGGAGCCAAAACAGCTAGCGGGCCGTAGGCATGACATTTAGATCCTCTAGGAAAGGGGCTAAGAGGAACGATTTTCCATCAAGAAAGCAGTAGAAGTGGAGGGTGCTGTGTAAGTAAACATTAGCTAGCATTGCCAATTAAAAAAATTACCTCTATCTCATAGATGAGCCATTTCTGAAGGTGGTTTTGCATCATGATTCCAGCAAAATATCGGTAGTAGCCTGCAAAATGCTTAAAATTGGAGGGCGAATCTTAAATATAGAGTAGTTGTTTCATCATTATGCATCAACACACCCGACCTCTGAAAATGTCCGACAAAAAAAAAACTTTCAGCCAGTCATGTTTCCGTACCTCATGAACATAGTTGACAGAAAAATGGGATGAACAGTAGAGAGAAGACCACGTGCTTGAAACCGCTGAAGCAAGCTTTCATATTAGCGGATGTCCTCAATTGCCGTAAAGCGATTTCGTGTACTCTCCAGGGAGACCGCGTCTATGCCGAAAGTGAAGAACGAGCTTCCACATTGTGAAAGGAGAGGCCCATTGTTATCGTAAAATGCTGCCCTACAATTGAAACGAAGCGTGTTGTGTACAACATACCCAGCGTAACTGTAGACCTGAATCCGAGGAAGTCTCCTGCAGCGTTGGTCTGCACGTAGCGTAGTGCGATCAGGTTCCCGGAGCTCACGAGACTGTCGCCACGGTCCGAACCACAGTAGAAACCAAGTGAAGGTGCGTTGGCGGTGCCACCATCAAACACCTCGACATAGTCCTTGCGTCGCTCATCAGGCTCGTCGTGGCAACTGCGAATTTTATTTCTGTATCATATTTGTTCGATACCACCCGACCTCTCGGTAGCCAAGACAGGAGCGGTTACAGTGCAGAAAATGCCACATTTCTTACGATTTAACGTCTCATTACAACGAGAAAGTAACAACAAAATGCGTAAAAACAAAGAAAAGTAATACAAAGAGCAATGAGTCCGAAGTTACTCATATGAAGCAGCAAAACACATTCACGGTGTTGCAGGAACAGTACGATAAAAAATCAATAAAAAACAGGTTGGTTTTAAGAGTCAAACCACACCCAGTAGTTACAATTAGGAAACAGCTACAAACGACGATACAAACGTTGGCATGTTAACTATACAACAAGGTAGTCCAAGACATTCAACAGAGTCAGTCAGCAGGGTCAACAGTGGTATACAAAAATACAGAGTCTCTAGACTCGGTTCAGGCTACTAATATTGAGGAATGGGCAAGTCGATCTGTGTTTGTTATGCTTGTACATCGGAAAGAAAAATACAGGCAATATAGACAACAGGAATGAAGCATTGGCTTCCAACTGCTGGAAGCTGCAAGTATTGGCGTGCGTGCCAGGTAGAGAAAAGGGCAATGCTCTTCTAATCATCGAAGTCTGGCTGCAGGATCTTTACTAAGTCACACATGTGCCATCACTGTTTGAAGAGCGGGGTTATAGCTATAGATGCAGCTTTCTGGGGACCGCGGCGGCCGAAGAAAACTGATTATGCTTTCTAAAAGCGGTTTATTTCCAATTGATTGGTATGTGGGATTTCATGTCGCCAAACCACCATATGGTTATGAGAGACGCCATAGCGGTGGGCTCGGGAAATTCGAACACCTAGGTCCTTTAACGTGGACCGAAATCTGAGCACACGGGCCTACACCAGTTCCGGCTCTATCAAAAATGCAAATGCCGCAGACAGGATTCGATCCCGCGACCTGCAGGTCATTAGCTGACTAGTGTAGCCAATATATCACCACAGCGGGGTGATTTGATTCCAAGCTTTACTTAGAGCAAGCCGAATAATGTAGGCAAGCCACTGTGGAAAACACGTCATTGCTTAACTTTTCAGTTTTTTTCTCAATGCTACAGTTTTTTTATTTCGGACTCAACTAATATGAGCGAGGGGCTCCTCACGTTGAAAAGCGCCAGGTAGTCTCAATTTCCGGAGCTCTACACTACGGTGACCTTCACAACCACAAGTTGGTTTTGGGATATGAAATATCCGCAATCATTGTTAATAATATTGTAGGAGCGGCAAAACACGCCAACCCCCAATGAATCTACCTGCGCACCTCTGTCGTTGGAAGTCAGCTTTCTGCTCTTTTTAGCCGTCTCGAATGTGTCCCTTTTACCTCATAATCGCCGTAGATGCTTAGTACAAAAATTATACGTGAGACTACCACGCTAGTGAGAGCGCCGACGCTCTTTGCCTAGAGATTGTTCAGCTACTTTGCCCGGTGATCCTCTTCCTCTTCCCCCCGAATGGTTAAATTGACCACTTGAGCCTAAAGCAATGGTCGTTCTACCCCGGTTGACAACACACGTTAAGCGTGCGTCACCAGTGATGGCGCCGCTGCTCACCCGTGGCGCATATGAAAGGAGTCGGGGAAGTCCACCCTGATGCGCGACCTGGGTGGACCCATGACGGTCCAGTCGCAGCTGACTGCGTGCGCGGGCGCGCCGTGAGGATAGCCCGGCGATGTTAGTTCACGTGTCTTGACCTCCCGGCTCAAACGGATCGGGCCGCCGCACTCGATGCCCGATTCCTCCCACCTCAGTCGGAATTGCTGCGAGAAAAAGAGAGGGCGTTGAGTTGAGTGACACAAATTATGAATATTCCTGAATGAGAGTCCAAAAAATATCGGAGATTTTCAATATTAATGAGAACACTCGGAGTAAAAGAACGGCGCCAAATAGGCAAGTTCGAAGAGCTGCTGAGTTCGCTTCTAAAGTCCTTTTTTTATATGCAAGGATTTTACATTCGTCTTTTCGCTAATGCCGTTTCTGGACATGCAGATTTCGCGATGATCTTTTTGAGACTACTGTTCCGATGCTGCTGTTTGTGTATTTATGTGCCCCTTCTCAAAGGTTGAATCATACGTGGCCTGCTTCGATGACAGAAATTTTAATTTTTTCAATACCCTCATTTGCTTTACTTCAAAACCCTCATTTGTCACTCTGAAAACTCTCAGATAAATTCAGAAGTAAAAGTCCTCTTGAGGGTCTTGGCAATGCAATACTTGGATTTAGTAGCTGAGATGTCATTACCAAATAATTGTCAGTTGATCTCATTTTAATTACATTTCTTGATTCTTAACACCAGCAAAATTTATTGCGACCTGATTATCTACAACTGCTCACGTCAAACCTATACCGCTTCGTGCAGCATGCTTCTACCTCGACACACCAAACATACATACGCACCGCAGTTCCCGCTCTGCCGGGTGTTTCAAGTAATCTGTCCAAAAATATGAAAAATTAGGAATATGCGAAACCTTTTGTACGTCATAGACAATTACTTCTGCTGCAGCCGAATCCATCTTAACATTTCTGGAGAAAGCACTTGGGAGAGTGAAAGTGAAATTGAATTACTTTTAAATAAACGAAAATTAGCTGATTATGCTAAATGGGAAAATGGAAACTCTTCATGCAAGAGAGAGAGAGAGATAAATAGAGAGGAAAGGCAGGGAGGTTAACCAAGCTTGGCTCGGTTGGCTACCCTACACTTGGGGTGGGGGAAAGGGGGAATAATAGAACGAAAAGAGACAGAAAAGAAGAGGAGTAAGAAAGAGAAGCATAAATAGTCAGCTCGAAACTACACAGCACGGCCTCGCACAGTTCTTTCACAAGCGGTCGTGAAGTTTGGTGTTCCTTAAAAAGTACAAGAGGGCTTTCGTGGCTTTGTGCGTATGGGAAGCCGTCGGCCAAGGTCCCAGGATCTTCTCTTCTGTAAGCGGCCGTGAATCCAGCTGACAGAGCTTGGCTTCCATAATACGTCGTTCGGTCTGGTATGCTGGGCAATGACATAAAATGTGCTCAAGCGTTTCCTCGCAGGCGCAGATGTTGCATGCCGAAGTGCTCGCCATTCCAAGGAGATGAGAGTACGAATTCGTAAATGCCACGCCCAACCTCATGCGACACAGTAAAGTTTCAGCGCATCGTGGGAACCCGGATGGCAAACGAAGTTGCAAGTTTGGGTCGATCGAATACAGGTGCGTGTTGGAGAAATCCTGCGTATTCCATTGTAGGAGAGATATACGGCGAGCAAGTGATTGTAGTAGCCTTGCAGCGTCCGTTCTCAAGAGTGGTATGGGCGTGCGCTGGTCTTGGTCATAAGCCGATTGAGCAGCTTCATCTGCGCGGTCATTGCCAACGATTCCGCAATGACTCGGCAACCACTGAAATACAATATCGTGACCTTCCGCGAGCGCTTCGTGGTAGTCGTGCCTTATCTGATATACTGATTGTTCATGTAGCCCGTGCTGCAGAACAAACCGTAGTGACTGCAAGGCTGACCTGGAGTCGCAAAAGATGGCCCATTGGTTAGGTTCCTGGTGAAGAATATAATTTACTGCACCTTGAAGTGCTGCGAGCTCTGCTGCTGTTGACGTCGTGGTGTGAGAAAACTTGTACTGAAGCAACACATTTTCAGATGGAACAACCACTGCTCCTGTGGAGCTGTTGGAATTAGTGGAGCCATCGGTGTAAACATGTATGCGGTCGAAGTACCTTTCGTCCAACAGACGCAAAGTCAGTTGCTTCAGGGCTAGCGTTGACATGCGTGCCTTCCTAAAGATTCCAGGAACTGATAAGCGCACGTCAGGTTGACGAAGACTCCACGGCGCAGTTGCTGGATGCATGACAAGTTTGAAGCCAGGCGGTAGTATGTCCTGATGTTTTGTCACGATACCGCAGTACGAAGAATGGGGCCTCCGAGCTGTCAAACACGTTAAATGATGTGATGGTAGCCGTGATAAATGCCGAATGTGCGCTCTCAGCGTCTCGACAATGATGTGCGTTGTGACCGGTTGTTCTTGGAATGAAGGTGCAATGGGTTGTGACCCATTGCACCTTCGAGATTTCGAAAAAGCAGTCTATAGTAAGAATGGTGAAATAATATGTATTTAACCGAAATTGAGCAGTGAAACTGAAACGCGAAACAGCGTAACAGCCATATTTTCCTGAGATGACGAGAATGAGTGAGAGCTGTTATATCAACTATCAGCTGAGTTAAATTCTTCGAGTGAGTGTGTGGGATGCATTTGTAGTTAAATCATCCTTAGGAAAAATATGGCAATTAACACGGAAGATTTACATGTCTGCAATCGTTGTTTTAAACAAGGACATCATTCTGGTATTCTGCTTGTTGCGTTCATCGGTGTTTTAGTTTGGCAGTTGATTTTGATTGAATATTATTACACCGCAATAGTTATTAGAGCCCACTTCTATATCTCACAGCTTCTACTTCGTATGAAGAACCTTAATTCTCCTATTGACATAACCACCTATGTCGAATTGTTAGAAAGTTAATCAGTTAAAATTCCTAATTACTGTTTCGAACGATGACCTTAACCATCTTGAGATGCCTGCAGCTACTATAGAAGTAATTTTGAAGGGATCGATAAATATATCCTTTCGCTGTTTTTTTAGATTTGTGGACACATTTTGTGAAATACGCAGCATAGCAGAATGGATACTTATCAGTGTGTGTAATTGTGGCTCGTTAAAACACACACAAACGAGTAGATATGTAGCTTTCTTGAGTCGCTATCCAAATAGTGCAATATGTTGAAACATTACCTGATTTCTCCAGATACCAGCGGAGACGCTATTCCTCTCACAATTAATTTCTTTTACCGAAGCAGTGAATTCACTGGGTGCATATATTTTTATTGCCAAATAGCTGTGTTTCTATTTGGTAACACTGCCCTATAAAGATGGTAAAAAAGTAATCACAGCATATCTAATGCGAGATTGATGATGAATGGGGCGAAGCGTTCATTCATCCGTCCGTGCCACCGTACGTCCGTCCGTCTGTCCACGCGTCTATTCATGCTTATGTCCGTGCGTTCGTCCGTCCATCTGTCCGTCCGTGCTTGCGTTCGTGCTTCCATCCGTCTGTCCGAGAGTCCGTCTGTGCGTCCATCCATCCATACGTCCGTCCGTCGGTCCGTGCACTCCTATCACACAAGAGCACCCATCCTACGAATAGACGCTTCGCCCCAATGATCATAGTTCATTCCGTGGATATGCTGGCTACACAGGATGAGTGACAGACCAGGTGATGGTATAAGAATCTCCGCCCCTAAAATTAAACCATTTCCCACTATAGGGAACCATGAGTAGCGTGCGAAGCAGCGTATGGGTCGACTTAAATTTCGGTTAATCACGGGCCCTTGCCCGATGTTAAGGCATCTTTGCAAGTGAAGCACGCTATCAACTCACTGTAGTTTTTGTTGCTGTTACTCGCCCACAATTCTTGTTAGAGCACGCCACACGGGGTCATCGCCACGCCACGCGAGAGCTTGTGGGTCATCGCGCATCTGCAAAATCTCGTTCCCCAATGCCATCACTTGATCGCTGAGGGAGTGTTAAGAGGAGAGGCCACAACCTCTGACACTCCAGCCATTTAGGCAGGACCTAACGTGCTAGCGCGTTTCAGAGCGCTCTGATTAGGATATAACGCCCTAGTTCATCACGCATCTGCAGAATCTCGTTCCTCAACGCCGTCACATGATTGCTGAGAGTGTATAAGAAGAGAGGCCACATCATCTTACTCAGCCCCTCACGCAGGCCGGAACGCGCAAGCGCGCGAGGGCGTTCTGGCAGTGCTTGGGCCAGCTGTTGAGCATGCGCAGTATGGGTGGTCATGCCACACACCATCGAATTGAACTCCGCCATTAGCTCTTTGGCATCTAAAAAGAACGAAATACAGGAAGTTTCGTCGGCATCAAGCTTTAGCTATGGAGTGGCACCAAGTAGTGCTTTACAGTGGTCATTATTGGTGCAAAATAGTTTTTAATAAGCCTGCGGTTACTTTTACTGTCTAAAAAAGCACACTTGCATTCAGTATAGTGGCGAGAGCAGTATAACTAAGCAATTTGTACTAGCGTGCGCTGACCACAGCAATTCGAAGCATGAAGAATAGGATTAATAGCCGACGAACACACAAAACAGTTGACACAACAATGATTCTGCTGAAAGTCGACAGCAGACCTGACAGGACTCTGCGAATACGATAGCAAGTTGACAAATTAAGGATAGGTTAAGCAACCTGCTTTGCTGTTGACAGTCGACTTATCTTCGATTGCTAGTCCTCAATTCATGCAAGATAACGTACTCCTTTCTGCGGACTGTTGCGGCGGTAGATGATGAATGCTGTTGCTGACGACGTCTTGGGGAGTTCCTGAACCCTCGACGAGCTGCCACAGAACTTGCCCTGGCCAAGCGGAGGCGAGTCACTCTGTCCTCCATTGAGAACCTGCGAAGACAAACGGAATGAATGCCCCTTCGCTGATGCATCCCGATTTGGAGAAATTATTCACAGATATATGTAGCAGTTACACAGCACAGAACTTAATTTCCGAGCAATGCTGACTGGCCACTTTTCGTACCTGAATGAAGGTGTTCCTGCAAGCCCCACCGTCGGAAGGGAGGTTGATGTTTTCGATGGTGACCTTCAGCGGAACTCTCCTGTCGGAACTGATGCGCCAACGACACTGCATCTCCGAGTCGAGGATGTCGCTCTCCTGGATCACACCTGATGGCTCGGTGATGTTGCCGCCACACACTGCACCGATTGTGTCGAGGTCATTTACATATTCTCATAACTAGCAGCACACTCTAGTTCAAACGTTTGAAGAACATTCACTGCGTATACGAGACTGAAATCAAGTTGTACTTGCGATGAGACAAGCCGTTGTTAAAACAGTCAATTATACCAGCCAGCTGGTGAGCGCCTTAAAGTTTCCCACTAGAGTTTGACAGGGGAAGTGATTATAAATGAAAAAAAGAGAAAAGTGAGCCCCGTAACTGTCTCTCAGGGGGAGGACACCTCAACAGTAGCTCACGAGGGATGGGGGTAGAGAAGGGAATAATAGGATAGCGTTAAAAGGTAGAGAGATAGAGAGAGAGAGGAAGGAGAGAGGGAGGCGCAGGGACAGGAAGCGATGGAAGTAAAAGTTCGACAGTGTTATTCCCACAAGTATCTTTAATGAAGTTTTAGTGACCATCCTGCTTGAATATGCCACGCATTTCACAAAGGAAACACCACTAGTAGTACCTGGTAGTCTTCTTGATAGCACTTCTAAATGGTATGGATGTCGGCCACCTCCTAAGTCAGGGCCATGATGAAACGTTGCCTTCATATGAAAATTAAGAGCTGAAGCAAGGCCGAAGAAAGAAGAGAATGAATAAAATGGGGCGTTTGCCTTCCTGCTGACAGGGAGAGGCGAGGACCCGTTTGAGTTGAAACCTTCCCCCCCCCCCCCCGGGCGATTACGCTGTTGAATCTTGGAAGCCAAGAAAGAAATTTGCTTGAGGACGTTTCACTCTTTGTGCGTAATGGTTATTTACACATGGTGAATTCCAGCAGTATCCATGTCAACGCGATAATGAAGCTGTTAGTGAGATCTGCCTAAGATTACCGATACGGAAAGCATTGCCTCCCTCCTCTCTATATGTTGAGGAACTTCCTTCCTACCACTCCCTTTCATTACTGATGGCTCTGACTTGGGGACAAGTCTTTCACGGAGTCTGAAAACTTCTTAGTTATTGATTGACACACTTTTTAAAACTTCCTTCTTGTTAGAGACTACAAACCAGAATTTGCAACGAGAATCGTGAAGCTTCAGTTGCATGAAGCAGAGAATGCAGCAGTTATTACTGCTTGGACAGAATGATTTCGGATAGGATAATTGCACTGCACGTTTTACACTTCACTAGACTATAATGCACGCACCTGACTGGAAGCTGGCCGAGAATCCTTTGCCGACCACTTCGCTCCTACTGGCGTCGGTGCTCCGAAAGCGAAGCAACATGAATCTTGTCGAGCTGAGTAGAGGGGCAGGCAAGTCAGACTTCGCTATTTGTCCGCAGATGCTTCGCAGATTGCGCTGCTCAGCTGCTGCCGTCGGGTCCACTGTAGCACGTCAAGAGAAGAAATATTGTAGGTTGTCGGCTTCAATGTCACTCAGCACTTTTTTCCTCCAAGACGTGGTAAGGATAACATTTGCGTGATACCGATACCGTCCAAATTTAACAACCTGTCCGAATTTCGGGAAAACATCAAATAATGGGACAAGAGTGCCACCAAAAAGAGATTTATTGAATATTGCAAATTATTTGGGAACTATAAGGTAATAATATGTATCATTACCTTCCGATGTGAAAAATCAGGAGACTCCGACACCTTGCTTTCAAATCCTTTCGATGTGCAAAATCATGCAACGTATAAATAACAGCAGTTACCAGAACTTTTGTTTTTACGGTGAGTATCGCTAACATCGTTTTAATTTTTAATTAACCAATTCTCCGTCGTAGCAGTTTTTAACCAGATCACGAAGTATGCTCAAAAGAAAAATATAGACAAGACGAAGTATGAACAAACCGTCGTAGACGTTGATGTAGTCGTAGAAGCAGTTGTCTACCAGTTCCCAGCTTCTCAGGTCAACCACGTTAAAGCTGATTTTGGATACACGTCTTGAGGGCGCCACTAGAGACCAGCTGCAGTTCAGGTAGTCGGTGTAAGACTCCGGAAACCCCGGTGAGGTGATGTTGGTAACGGAAGTCGCATTATCCAGTTCAATCTTGAAGTTGCACACAGATCCTACGGACATTACAAGAGGTGAAACCAGGTCACATGAGAAATCTGAGAACGCCGGCGGTCAGATAAACAAAGAATATTGGTTATGCATTTAGGACCCTGTATTTTACCACGTGCTGGAACATTAGTGTTTTCAGCTGTAGTTAAGTATTGCGATGACATCATTTACACCTAGACTGATAAGACACACAGATCAATTAAAAACAAATTAAACTGCGTGACAGCAGTTTTGCCATTATAAAACGACAATCTAAACTTTTCAGCGCACGACACAAAGTCGACACAAAATTTCAAGCTTTCGCCGATCACAGACACGGCCACTAAATCCTTCATGTCGGTTCAAAAAGCTTTTTTTAATTTTGTGATTGCTCCTTCTAGGTTTTTCATTTGAGCAGCACATGTTCTTTTTTTTTTGCCGCGACACCAGTCGTATTGGCCGGCAAAAAAAAAAAATCCTCCTTACTCCCTTTTTTTACACTTGAAGTAAAGTTGCTTGGTCAAACGTCAGTGTGCTAACTCTAAGCCCAGGAAAACCCTCCATTTCCAGCACGAAACTATATTCGTGAACATAAGGACAATCCGCATTGCTTTTCAGTTACAATATCTCAAGGACAGCGCCTCCTCACCAGCGTTGCCTTGCTCCATGCTCGGCAGGTAGCTGCTGTTCACGGCCTCCCAGCGCATCTTCCACTTAGCGTAGCCACCAGCTGACTCGAACCGAAGCTGCACGTGCGATGAACGAAGCACCATGGAATCGGGCTTCCTGCTGCTGCAGTACTTGGCAGCCTCAGGTGAGCCCTCGTCGATGCCGTCGATGAGCTTAATGCAAGGAAGCAATTATTTGGTCCGCAATCCGAACCTCAGCATATGAGCTTTTCTTATTTGTAGCCGTAGAAAATACTATAACAAAGCAGAAGACTCAATGCGTGTTTTGGTTCACTACAGAAGCGCTAACTAACTGCCAACATATCTTATTCTTCTCCTTTAAGATAATGATTTTTCATTGTCACTGTTTAACTGCTTTAAATACAGCAGTCACTACCTAAGTGATGTGTCTGTTACGACAAACTGAGTTCGTAGTGTCGTAGGGTGCATCATTATTTCCACTAACACTTATTTACTTGAAACCTTGCAGTTAATACTATTGTTTTTTGCCACTCATAGCATTCGTGATAGGCACCTGTTCCTTATACCTGTTCGAGTGTTCTGGCACCTATATCTTTCATTGCATCTTCTTCACGCTTCTTTCTCATCTTTCTTGTCCCCTTCCTTAATCCCCTAGTGTAGGGTAGCCAACCGGATGTCTTTCTGGTTAACCTCTATGCCTTCTCCTTTTTGTTGCTTCCTTCCTTCCTTCACGCAATACACGGTGATTTGATCCTCTAAATATTGGGCCCATTATATCAATTAAAAATTGTTTTCGTCTCCTTTTGTTTGTTTTTCACTTTTCTGCAAAACGTGAATTTCCGTAATTAGCTTTTGGGCATCTGCGCACATTCATTGCTAAAAATAAATAAAAAGAATTGCGTGCACACGTATTTTGTTAAATTATATTTTTGCAGTGTTGAAAATTTGTATTTACACCTGCTATGTCTCGGAAACTGAGGTGACAGCAGTCATTGTAAATAAGTAACATTAAGACATGCTGCTACCACGAACGCTGCTTCGGCTTTTCGGGAAACGTTTCTTTTTTTTTTTCAAAACTCAAGCTACAAGTTTCTATGCCCACCAATTACCGAATCTTGATCCTACCTACCCACCCCCTTCTGCGCACCGCGCCGCCGCCGGTCCGGTGAACACCGCGCCGTTAAGCCGCGGAAGGTGAAAACACCGGTGCGCCACTGCCGGCAATTTCGGCACCGACGCAGAGGCCTAGCGTCAACGCCACCGTCAGTTTAAGCGTTAGCGGCAGCTTCTTCGCATCTACACATGGTTTCCTTCTGCGGGAGATAGTGCAATTTTTTTAGATGCGGAGCATCTAATACTCGAGGCTTGTAGTGCGGCGCCGTCCGCAAGCTTCCTCCTTCTTCTTCCACCATCTGTGCATCCCTTCCTCCTCTACACACCGCGCGCGCTTCACTCCTCCACCATCTGTGCACCCTTCCTCCTCTACACACCGCGTTCGACATCTACAATTCTCCTGATTCTCCAGTGGACGCGCATGCGCCGTAGCGCTTCGAGAACATTCAACAGCTGACAGTGCATGCGCCGTCGCGCTGTATATATACTCAAGGTCGGCGCTCGCTCGCTCAGTTGCCGCTCGTCGGTTGGTTTGTACGGCGCGTTGACGTCCAAGGTCGCGGTGAAATGAATTCCAACGAATCCACAAACACAATGATCGACGTCCCTTCGACCAGCGCCGCCCTTTCGCATACGTGTGTACGTGTTCACTCATTTAACACCCCCTCCTACAACCACGTTAACCAATTTAGCCATCGACCCAAGTAAGTCGCAATTCAACACCCCATTTCACAACCACGTTAACCAATTTAGAAATCGACCCAAGTAAGTCGCACTTTAACACCCCGTTAACCAATTATATGCTCCGCATCCTCCTCAGTGTTCCCCCGAGGGAAGCTGCGGGCAATTTTTTTTTATCTGGCGTACTCACGGCTCGTAGCACTGCCGCGTTTGGCACGTTGGTCGTCTAGACATTCTGAATTATATGCTCGTGTTTAACTAAATGCTCAAAAAATATGCGATGTAGTTTAAGGTGCCCTCTAATGCATAGCGTTCGTTGTGCTCAGAGATAGTTTCGTTATTTTAGAGGTTAAAACATTACAGTTTAATACAACTGTATTGTTAAAATAAGCTTATGCCGTAAATGAAGAAGAGGGTGGCCTGCTCTTCAATTTGGTATTTTGGTGTGGCGGCCTCGCTCATGGTTTTAGATTAGATTAAGTACTGAATTTTGTAACATCTCCAGAAAAATATCATTCATAGAGGTGCGGCGTACATACGAGGTGCGCTACGGAACATCAAAACGTAGCATCTTGTGGTTTATTTCATCATGTCTATATTTAGAGAGGCACTGGTAATTGGCCTCGCATACAAAAAAAACCAACTTTAATAGGCTGTTATGCCAGCCCCGTTATACAGGTCGTCGATTCCCAGTTATGAGGTCCTGGCACTCACTCCAGTATACTCAAGCTCGGTGCGGAAGAGTGCCTCACGGAATTGACTGAGTCTGACAGAACTGTTTGGTGGCTGGCATAATCTTCGCCCCCAGGACAATATTTGTTTAGTTCGACATACGTGGAGGAACTGATTATAGCTAGGAAAATTGAAAAAAAAAAACCTGAAGGAACCTTCCTGCAGAAGCCATAGAGCCCCGGCAATTCTGAAAACAAGAAACTTCTGTGCTGTGCGTGGACATTAGGGCAAAACAAACTAGTTTTGCGCGTGTCTTTCACAAAACTTTCTTCGAGACAGGTCACGGTTGAGCCCTTGGATTAAATTTTCCCCAACATATCTCTATAAGCTTGCCACCAAGCAAACAAATAAGGAGAAATATTAAATTATGCACCAGTCTCGTTTTGTTTCCTATTGCGCCTGTTCTTTTTATGCCCATTCAATGAACTTGTAAGAAAAGTGCTCGCCACTCATAGTCACGTACAACGAGGCTGCTGGTCCAGCACTCCTCCGTGAAGAAAATGGTGTCCCAGCTGATGCGCGGGTACAGGTCGTCGGGCACGTGCAGGCGCCACGTGAAGGTTCCCAGCGACAGGGCGTCGTGCGGGTACAGCGGCGACTCGATCACGCCCGACGTGCCTTCTAAGTCCACGGTGCGCACTAAACAGAAGAGAGCGGACACGGATCACACATGGCACAATAACCGCACGATTCCATGAAAGCATTACGCGTGTGTGCGAGGCTTATGTTATTGTTGAAGAGGAAACATTGACGGAATGTGAACGTATGACAAAAGAAAGTTGCAAACCCTTCGAACCCTTGTAAGATCCAGTACGTAAAACCTGTCACGTGTATACACAGTAAAGCGACGTAGGAATATATACTCAATAGAGAGCCAAGTCACTTGAAAAAATATAGAGCCAGTTCAACAAAAAGTACAAGATGAAGGTGGTACCGGTCTATGTGCCTACATCGAGCCATGATGATAATTTGGTTGACGCCTATATGAAGACGTAGAGTCAGCCATCAATAAAGTAACGACACTGTATACTATTTTGATGGGCGACTTTAATGCCAAAGTAGGCAAGAAACAGCCCGGAGACCATGGGCGGGGGGGATATGACATTGACTTTAGAAATGCCAGAGGGGAGTTGATAGTAGAGTTCGCAGAATGTAATAATTTACGAATCTTGAACACCTTCTTCTTCAAAAAAAAAAAATGGGCTGACCGTAAGTGGACGTGCCGAAGTCCTATTGGCGAAACAAGAAATGAACTAGACTTCATTTGTGTGCACACCCAGGCATTGTACAAGATGTAGAAGTAGTTGGCAAGATGCAATGCAGTGGCCATAGAATTGTAAGAGCTCGTATCCACCTAGATTAAAAAAAACAAAGGCATAAACTGATACGCAAGGAGCACTTTAATGAGCTAGCAGTGCGAAGGAAAGTACAGAAATTCAGAGTTTTGCTTCAGAAAAGATTTCAGGCTCTGAACGAGGTAGCCGGCGTAAGCATTGATGCACTGAACAATAAGCATACTAGTATCATCAAAGACTGTGCAATGGAAGTCGGAAGTACAGCCACCGAACTGAACCGGGCAAACTATCTCAAGAGACGAAAAATCTCATCACGAGACGACAAACCATGAAAGCTCCAAAGGCAACCGACAAAATAGAGGCAGTGGTGGTTTCAAATATAATCAACAGGCGTAAGGTAGCCAACATCCGAAGGTATAACGTGGTAGGCGTTGAGCAGGCTGCAAAAAGTGGCAGAAGCCTAAAAGCTGCGAAGGCAAATTTAAGCATAGGCAAAAATCGGATGTGTACGCATTGAAAGACAAGGAAGGCAATATCATGAGCAATATGAATAGGATAACTGAGGTGGTGGAGGAGTTTTACAGAGAGCTATACAAAGCCGAAACAACCAGGAAGATATCGTGAGAAGCAAAAATAACGCAGGGGAATTCCACATCCTACCAGTTACGACAAGGGGACTAAAAAAAAAAATCCCGAGAAGGAATGCAAAGAGGCAAAGCTGCTGGTGAGGATAACGTAACAACAGACCTGCTGAAACATGGTGGAGAAATTACCTTAGAAAAAACTGGCCCCCTTCGAACCAAGATGTTCTTTGACGGGAAGGGTATCAGAATCTTGGAAGAACGCCAACATCATATTAATCCATAAGAAAGGAGACATCAAGAATTTGAAAAATTACAGGCAGATCAGCTTACTGTTCACTCTCTACATACTATTTACAAAAGTATTAACTAATAGAATTAAGGTGACAACAGATTTCAATCAACCAGAAGATCAAGCAGGATTTTGAATAGGCTACTCCAGAATAGACCATATTTATACACCAATCAGATAATAGACAAATGCGCGAAATGCAACCAACCCCTATACCTAGCCTGTATAGATTACGAGAAAGCGTTTGACTCAATCGAGATATGAGCAGTAATGCAGACACTACGGCATTAGGGATCCGAGAAAACGTATACATGAACATACTGGAAGAAATCTACAGTGGCTCCACACCCGCCATAGTTCTCTATAAAAAAGTGACAGAAACAGATAGCCAATAAAGAAGGGTGCAAGGCAGGAAGACAAAATCTCTCCAATGCTAGTCACCGCGTGTTTACAGGAGGTTTTTAGGGCTCTAGATTGAGAACAGTTAATGATAAAAGTTAATGGAGGGTATCTTTGTAACATATGACAGCTGATGACATTGCCTTGATGAGTACCTCATGGTAGGAATTACAGCTCATCAGTACTGAACTGGATGCGGAAAAGAGACGAGTAGGTCTGAAAATAATTTACAGCAAAACTAAAGTAATGTGCAATAGTCTCGGCAGAAAAGAGCACTTTGCGATAGGTGAAGAGGCGCTGAAAGTTTCAAAGGAGTATGTCAACTAGGGACAAGGTAGTAACCATGGAGCCGAAGCATGATAGTGAAATAACTAGAAGAATAAGAATGGGGTGGATCATATTCCGCAAGCATTTTCAAATAATGAATGGTGATATGTTATAACGCTCAAGAGAAAGGTATATAACAGCTGCATCTTGCCGGTACTTAACTACGGAACAGAAATCTGTAGGCTTAAAAAGGGTTCAGATTAAATTAAGGAGCGAGCAACGAGCGATAGAAAGGAAAATGATAGGTGTATCTTTAAGAGATAAGAAGAGAGCAGAGAAGGTCAGGGAAAAAATAGGTGTTAAGGAGATCATAGTTGAAATTAGGAAGAAAAGGTTATGAGCCGGGCACGTAGCACGTAAGCAGGATAACCACTGGTCATTAGGGTAAATAACTTGATTCCCGGAGAAGGCAAACACATGAGGGGGAGACAGAAAGTTTGGTGGGCCGATGAGATTAAAAACCTCGCAGAGATAACGTGGTAGCAGAAAGCCCACGATCGGGTTGATAGGTGACTCATGGAAGAGCTCTTTGCCCTGCAGTGGGCGTGTTTAGGGTGATGATGATGATAATCGAGTGGTGTATAAATATTTACACAGCTCAAAAAACTTTATTTAACCAAGTTCATTCATGACAGAGTTTCCCTCCAGAATATTTAGCGAGAGTTTATGATTGCGTGAAGCCTATTTGGAAATGATTGACGCTAACTGGTAAACTGATTATACAGTTGGGAGATATGTTAAAGCACCAGCTCATAATTATGTTTCGTTATTTGTGTCTCGAACTGATATATAAGAAAGCTGTCAAAGTCACCTAAATCTGCTTATTCGCTTGGAATCATGTGGTGATGTCATCCTTGAATCATGGCAGTATTCGATCATAAAATTCGGATATAAAGCAATCTCTTGATCATGTTGGTTTTTGTTTTTTTTGTTTTTTGCAAACGAGTCTTTACAAATTCAACTGACGCATGACATATTTTTTGTTTTATGAGTGATAGAAAGCTTTCACATTGATAAATGTACACATGTACTTAAGGGTGTGCATTCTCCACTGTGGAACCATCGTTAAGGTTACTTGTAGCGCATTTTCGGTTTACAGGCCAGGAGCGGCAGATAGCATTACTTGGTTGCCCTTGATTTTGTGTTATGAGTGTACACACACAAATTGACATTGAGCGAGATGATTTAATCTGCGTTCGTGATTACCACATGAGCATCTCAATTGAACAATTTTGTGTATCATTTGGCCGCAAAGTGCTCCCGAATTTTCAAGTAACATATCTAATAAACTTTCCAAAGGGACAGTTTCGCGTGTATTGACGCAATGAAATTATCACTACACATATTTGCCAACAGAGAGGCTCACAAAGAGGGTTCAAGTTAAACTGAGGACGCAGCTAGCAATTGAAAAAACAGAGATAGGTGTAACCCTAAGCGACAAGAAGGGTAGAGTTGATCAGGGAACGAAAGAGTGTTAATTATGTATTTACATCAAGAAAAAAAACATGGGCAGGGCATGTAGTGCGTATGAATAATAACAGCCGCTCATTAATGGTAACTCACTGAATTTAAAGAGTCGGAAAACACATGTCGGGAAGGCAGAAAGCTAGGTGGACCGATGAGATTAAAAAGTTCGCACGTATAACGTGGCAACAGGAAGCACAAGACCAGGTTGATTGGCGGATCATGGCATCGAGAGGCCTTTGCCCTGCAGTAGGCGTAGTCATGCCGATGGTGATGATTATAATATTTGTCGCTATGTCGTAATGGTAAACAGTTGCTTTTTTCTCCTTTCAAATTTCGTACATGATGAAGGAGTGGTTTGCAGTAATCCTATCCTAATGATGGACAATAAAAAAATGAAGAGGCATATTTCGGAAAGTTTTTGTACTTGTGGCGAAGTGCGCCGAGAATCCAGCAGCCACGTCCGTGTCGTCCGAGTGGAATTTGAGCCAGAGTCCGTTGGCGAGCGTGATGTTCATCGGGGTGTCTTCTCCGCAGAAGCGGCCGAGAAGCTTGCCGTGAGCGTTGCGTTCGCGGATTTCCAGGTAGTCCTTGTTGCAGAACTCGCTTTGCTCCAGGGAGAACAACCTGCGGCATCGGACCCCGATATGTAATGCAATCAAACGGGCTATAGTTACTGCCCACCTTCTTCAATTGTGCTACCAGCGCCGAATAAACGGGATGTGAGAGTGCGAAGTCTTCATACACGACAATCTCTGATAGTTTTTAGCATGTGCCAGTTTTCTTCACGCCTCATTTATAGTAATATACAATACCTAGTGTTTGGTATCCCAAAACCGCGATGTGATTATGAAGGACATCGTAGTGGAGGGCTGCGGCAGTTTTTGACCTTCTGGTGGTTTTTAGCGTACACTGTACCAGTACAGTGCATCACGTAGAACGCGGGCCGTTAGCACTTCGCCTCCATAGAAATGCCACCACCGCTGCCATATTACAGAGAAAGGTGCTTTCTTTCAGTGCCTTTCTGGTACATCGTAAGGTTTTTGCAGAAATAAAAAAAAAGAGCTTTAAATTTTTTTCGCACCTACATATGGTAAAGGCGGTTATGCACTTGTTCACGTAAATTTATCAGATTAAATATATAAAGAAAAAAATGCTATGTAATAAATGAAAGTTTTGTGAAATAAAAGTTTCGAGAAAACTAGAAGTGTCCGAATTCAAACAAATCATTGAGATATCTTTATTTTATATTGCACAAAAGTGCAGGCTGGGCCCAGTTTTTGTGGTCCAAGTTTTGTGTAGTCAAGCGATTTTCGGTTTTTTGAAATATTGCCAACGTGTTCGTGTAAATAAGCGCAAGGTATTTTCAACGGCTCAAGTGATGTGTAAATGCATTGCAGGTAAGGTAATAAACGCAGGAACGAAATTGCAGTGTAAGCTGGTTCCAGCAGCATGCCGTTAGTTGAGCACTGAAAGGTTAAGGCTGCGGGTGCAAAACATGATTCTGCGATATTCATGTTTATTTTCGTTGACCAAGAGGCAATCACTCACGGGTGTTGAAAAAGCCACTCTGAAGACATCTGGTCCGATGTTTTGGGTAATGCGTGGTAGATAACTGATCAACATGCATGCGCAGGGTACGTGAAAAGACAAGTCGTTAATATAAATTGAGCGTACCTTCAATTGATCTTTGGGGAATCCTGGCCTTACTGAGAGAAGGGGTCATGAATAGAAAATCTGTTATCTATGCTCATACAGGTGCAAATTCAGCAGACAGTTCTGCAAGCAAGCTTCGAAGTAACGTATTATCAAAAGTCTTAAAGGAATACTTAAGAAACATGGTGCAAGAATAATGTTAGCACCTAGGTTGTTGCTGGTGTAGATTAGAAAAAGAATATGAAAGCTGTACAATAATGAAACCGGAAGTTTCTAGCATGGTCACCCAGTGATTCTGTTTCGGAAAGTTTCCATTGCTCCGTTAATCAAGCCATCAATGACGTAAATGTTGCATACGGTGCTTGCGCGACTTTTTGAGAGCGTGACTGCACCCCATTTGGTTCATGGTGGCAAAAAGAGAAGGGGCTCGTACGTATTTGTGTTGTTTTACACAACAAGCATCTGCAAAAGTCAATACTTGCAGAAGTGAGTGAGCGAAAACTTGACTCTGAAGATGTCCGGCGGTGTGGGGTGGGGTAGGGCCAAAAGCAAACCCCAACCTAAGTGACAGTTTCGAGTCCTTTGACACGTGCGGCTGCCCGTATTTCTCTGAGAGCTGACAACAGGTTTCATTATCTGAGTGATTGATTAATTGATATGTGGGGTTTAACGTGTCAAAACCACCACATCATTATGAGAGACGCCGTAGTGAAGGACTCCAAAAATTTAGACCAGATCGGGTTCTTTAACGTGCACCCAAACCTGAGCACACGGGCCTACAGCATTTCCGCCTCCATCGGAAATACAGCCGCGGCAGCCGGGATTCAAACCCGCGACCTGCGGGTCAGCAGCCGAATACCTTAACCACTAGACCACCGCGGCGGAACACTATTTAAGGCGAAATCTTTGGGTCCCCTGATTTTTATTTAACAATATCATCATCACTTGTGCGACTTCCTCGTCTGTAGAAATCCTGCATAGCGCGGGTCAGCTTGGCATCATCTGGAATAAAGCGGTTCCTCCCAAGTGGTGGTTATATATTTATATTTTTCTAAGCAGCTTTAGGATGACTGCTTATTATTTTCAAATATGAAAATACAACTATTACACAACTTGATCGCCGGAATCTTAGAATGTAAATCGGGCAAACCAGAACCAAAGCAATTATTCATGCGTTACCTAGTTTTAGAATACGCCTGCTTACAGGAGCGTTCACCGACCTGTTATCAATGCATGGCACCGCCTTCGTTCCTGACGCGCACTTCCTCGATTTTGAGGTGCTGACCAGGCTACTCTTGACCTCGCGCGTCTTTGACGTGAAATAAACATGATGTCACACATACTATGATAAACACATGCCTCCACAATAATCAGCATGACATATGGTTCCACAGAAGCCGTGTTGCCTCAAGGCGCACCATTATCTCCGTGTATAAGAGCCCAGAACCTAAGTAAGTCAACTGATACTTTAAAAACCGGAGCTGTTTATGCAACCCGTCAATTGTATGTAATCCACAAGCAGAAATTTATTATCCCGATGAACCGGCCTCTTCTTCATCTTGTGCTTCACTCGCAGAACTCGCGGGCCGATTTGTCTATGTGACATAAAATAACTCTGATGAGCGTTAGAACGATCAGAAAGGGAAGAAAGATAGAAAAAATAAGCAGAGATAGAAGCAGCCTTAAAAAAGAGATGTAAGAAGCAGACAGGAAGACAGAAGCAGAAAGAAAAATGAACTAGAGAGGAACAAAGAAGAGACATGCATAAACGGAAAGAGAGACAGGAAGAAAGACATATGCAGAAAAGAATAAGAGGAAGAGATTGAAAGAAAGAAAGAGTAAGGCACAAAAGAGGAGTTGAGAAAGAAGAAGAAGAGATAGAAGGGAAGGCAGAAGGAGCGAGATATCGTAAAATTTATTCATAGAGCAAAGGAAACAGAAAAAAAGCAGATACAAAAAAGACAGGAACATATAGGGAAGACAGGAAAGAATCAAAGAGATGTGAGAAAAAAAGAAACAAATAAACTGGAATGTGAAGGCCACGAGGCTCCTAACTTTAGGCTTGGCACATGTTTTTTTGTTCTGCCACAAATAATGGCTAGTTTTGGTCGACAGCATCTTTAGGTGCAGCGCAAGAGCGATAAACACGGCGCTGTACCGAGAAATGCTGCCTCTACCATGTAGCCTAATGTTCAATGTTTTTGACTGACAGGTAGGCATAACCTTTTCTTACCACGCGAATGCTCTCGCATATCTAGAGACCACCCGCCCAGATTTGTCTATTGAAAAAAGTGAAAAAAAAGAAAATTGCTATTTTCTTTGATGCAAGGATGTTATCTCTGGATCTTAACGTACATATTGAAGCTCGAGTAAATCTTAGATACAAAACTTTCTTTATTAGCCGATTGATGGATTGAATGAATAATATCAAACATGAGAAAATGATCTGGACGTCTTGAAGGAAAAAAAAATGAATAACGAATCGTTGGTTTCCAAACACTTGCCAAAATAAGGCAAGCTGCTTAACTATTACACGAGGAAATAACCTGGCTTTTCACCAACAACTTCTAATGCAGTTCTTTCAACCGAATCTAGTAAAGCAACATAGGAGTTCAAATATGTGAATAAATTTAAAGCCAACAATATTGTTGTTACAATGTTTAGGGACCTTCTCTGCAAATTGTTTAATTGGTTATGAGGAGATTACTTCCTTTTTTTTCAAAATTGGTATTACTTGAGCGATGCGCCCATCTGCGGGTACATGCCTTGTGGTAAGGATAAGCGAAATATTATAACAAGAAAGCGGGAAAGTGATTCAGCGTAACGACGTAAAAATACATTTGGTATGCTATCTGGACCACAAGAAGATTTTGTTTTAATGTTTAGAAGCATGTGAAAGACACTGTGGAACGTTATGAAGTCGGGGTTGATTTCTGCGCAGTTTCCACTGGCAATGTCGAACATGCATGGATTAGAAAAAAACAGAGTGAAAATACCGGTTGAATTCTGTTGCAATTTTTGCCTCACCTCGAATAATTTGATCGCCGAGCAAAATGCAGTTGGAATTTTTTTGTTTATTAGTCTTTATGAAGCGCCAAAACATGGTGGGATCGCTCTTGAAGAACCACGGTAATTTTACTGAATAGAATGCGTGCTTGCTAGACCGTATTTTTTCTGAAAGGGTTCCTTTTGATTATTGAAACAAGGCACCCTGTGACTTTTGTTTTCTCATCCGCTTGATTTTCCGCGCTATATGAATAATTTTCTTTGTTATCCACGGATTTTTAGAGGATTGTTTTTTAAGTTTGTTCGAGATAAAACTTTTGAGACATTAGCAACATACTGACCGGAAAGTACTCCAAAGGCAGTGGACATCAATACTAGTAAAGCGATCAAAGAATAAATCAAGGTAATAAAGAACTGATTCATCATTTGCTTTACTAAAATCTTTAAACACTCCTTTGTTTGTTGACATAAACGGTGTTTATTCTAACCCTCTCCCTGTTAACTCCGGTGTTCCCCAGGGAAGTGTCCTTGGGCCTTTGCTTTTTCTTATTTATAATAATGGTATTACAACATGTGCTAATCAAGGTGTAGAATTACACTTATTTGCCGATGATTGTATTTTATTTCGTTCAATCAACTCTTTAAATGATCAGATAACGCTGCACCAATCTGTCGAAGCCATATCTGCGTGGTGTGACCGCTTGGGAATGAATGTAAACACTGATAAAACTGTGTTCATGCGCATCACCAACAAAAAACAGCCGTTTATTTACCCGTACAGTATAAAAGAGACCCCAATTTTATTAACAGAAAATTATAAATATTTTGGCGTAACAATCACTAACAAACTAACGTGGTCTTCTCACATTGAAAAGATTTGTCCATCTGCACGTAGGAAATTAGGCATGCTAAAGCATAGACTCAGAAGTTCTCCTCCCCAGTACAAAACTTCTAGCTTATACAATAATCAGGTCTGGTTTGGACTATGCATGTGAGGTGTGGGATCCGCATTCTAAAACAGGTATTAACAATCTAGAGAAAATCCAAAGGTTAGCCGTCCGCTTTATTTTCAACCGATTTTGCCGATTTGATTCCCTAACTGAACTACTGCATGATAACAAAATTCAAACTCTAGAATGTCACAGGAAAATTGCAACACTAAAACTTCTGGCGTTTTTTCATCTTCATCAACGATGGGGGCGTGGGGGCGAGAAAAATGTCTCCTTAGCTCTCCTAATCAAGACCACTGCGCACTCCTATAAATGCAAGTCTTCTAGCTGCTGCTTTTTGCTGGCTTAATTAGAGTTTCCCCATTTTTCTTGTTGAGCAGCAGCAGTTACCGAGTTACAAGGCCAGCGTGCTGTTCTACGAAATTACAATGTAAGTACAATGTAAATGGACATAGTTGTCCATATTTAGAGCTGTTTGAAAGTTCCTGTGCGTTTTTAGGATCGATGGCTGCACTATCCCGGCCTTTTTCGACGCAGTCTGAGACCTACCAAATGTGCCTACAAATTCCCGAATGTGCTCGTTTTGGTAGTGACACCTGTCGAACAAAATGCGTTAAAGGGGCCTTAAAACACTTTTTCAAGTAATCATAAAATGAGTTCACTAGTAGAGCTTATTGCTTCACAAATTCAACACCGCAAGAATGTTAAGAATCCGTCCAGTGCGAGTGGAGTTACAAAACTTTGTTGCATGCTGCAATCGCATTCTTTTTTTTTTTTTCGTTGCAACGAAAGCGCTGGAAGCTAAGCAGGGAGGAGTGGAAGGGGCAGCGAAACTACATAACCCGCGTCCCGTGACCTTGAACACTTTTTTCTTTTTTTTCTTCGTATAGGCGGCTTTCTCAGTGTGATCGCGCACGCACGCGTGGACAAGTAGCGGCCTCCCGCGGTGATCTCTGTAACGAGCTTTTGAAGACTATAGTCTTTCTTGGGGACCTCCGACGCAAAAACTTTGGTCTGTCTGTCTGGCTGTCTGTCTGTACGTTTGTCTGTTTGCCCGCTCTTAACGATATCCTAAACAGCACCAAACAATACCCTAAACAGCCGACCCCATCCACAGCGCCCACCAATATTGCTCAAGATTCAGCGTTCATACTTCTGCTATTGTCAATTGAAAACCAATTATTATGCATATCTGAGGCACCGTAACAACACGTCAATATTACGTATGTGTGTCGTTTTACTAGAAGAGGCACACATAACTAGTTTTAAGGACCATAGCGTTTATCACGCTGCACTTACAATGCAACGCCCGCACAAAAAGGCAAGTGTTTCCAACGCTGTGATAAGACGACACGGTGGTGGCATCTTCCCGTCGCTTTGCGCTCTACATCTTATGCCCTCTGAGACGGGTGCGCACGCCCATCTCAGAGCCGCTCGTTTCGTTTTTCAAGAAATTTGCCAAGTAGCGCTCATGTCTCACGTGTCACGTGACTTGATCCGCTCGTTCGCCTCCGCTTAGAGTGCCTCCGCTGCAAGCTCGAGGCACTCTGACGCAGCGCCTCCAGAATACCATTCACAGATTTTTTTTCGTGGCACAAAACATCAAGTAAACGTTTTGTTCACCCTTTCGAGACGCAAGGCTATCGTGTTTCGACGACATTTGCAGTGCAACATGAAGATACGGGGCCAAATTTTTCGATCATGGACGAATTTTTGCTCACAACCAACGGGGCTGATGCCGACGGTGGAATTTCTTCGACATGAGCTCTCCAAAGCTATCGCGTTATTACAGAAGCGCAAAAAACAGACACATTAGGCAGCAACTGCGCAAGCTCCTCATACCTTGCATTATCACTGTTTGAGTGTGATTATCTGGCCAGGCTTTACGCCACTCGTGCACACATGTTGAAATTTGATCATTTACATTTGATGTATTATTTAGGCTTGTACTTGTCATTCTCTGTAGATATATATGTTGTCATTCGGCAAGAAATCATCAGTTGGATGCCAGCGCTATTTTTCAACCCTGAACTTTTTTTCGTATAATCGTGGTTCGAACTACACCGTCATGAAGTAGTTATTCGGTTTTCTTTGTTTGGCGTGGTGAGTCATAACACAGTCTAATACTTGGCACAACTATGCATTGGGGTGACGCGCACAAATCAAGTTTGTTGGCATAAGGTGCCCCAACAAGTAAAAGTCACATTCCTATATATTTACCGGCAGTTTAAAAGCGATAATCGCGGAAACTACTAGTGTTTCAAGTTTTAACTTACTACAATACGTGATTGAACGCACAACATATGCAAACACTTCATGGCCTTTAGTAGAAGGTTGCGATACTCAACAATGTTTGCCAATAATATATCACACACTAAAATGATTAGCTGCCAAAGTTAGTGAATATTTACATTAAAAAATGTATGAAAGTTATTCAGTACGGCGCAGAAAATTTTTTGAAAAATAATTACCTCGTTCGCACGTACTTACTAGGTTGCTTAAAAGTGACAAACTCAGGAACTACTCGGGAAATCCGGCACCACATTTCGAAGTTGTGTAAATAACGCGTTTGTGAAAAAACAAAAAAAAACAAAGAACAAGCCTGTTGCACTAAAATTACGGTAGCCATGAACACAACACATTGGCATTCATTGAGGTGCAATAGCTGCTGTTCCAGAGGACATATAATGCGCCAAACCGCACGTTTAATATAGTGGGTCACTGATAACGTTACTTTTTAACAGAACGAGTGAAGGCAAGAGATAACACAGCATACGTACGAGAAACTGAGCAGCATCATGTTTCCTTCAGCTGCAGTGATTCTCCAGACGCAGTCCACAGAAGGCGTGTAAGTTTCTGGGTAGCCGGGGCTGGCAACGTTTCCTTCCAGCGAACTGAGTGTGCCGCCGCAGCCTGCATTTACTTTTCATATCAGGTGTAGAATGGGCAAGACCTAATAGCTGCTATGCCAGAGGCCATAAAATGTTATAGTTATAAAACCAGCCATGAAGGCTTCCACCAGCCTTCCGAAAAACAAGAACAGAAAAAAGAACACGGGTGATCTCTCAGTCATAGCAGTCGACATAACGCGAGAGTGAAACGTACATTCACAGAGCTAGTTGAGCGTTTATCGTGCATTATTTCGTCCCGAGGGCTAAGCAATAGATGCGATAGCAACATATTGGAATGGAACGCAAAAAACGGCAAGCATATCGAAACGTGCAGCATGCTTCTCAAGAAAAAGCGTGCACGGAAAGAGCACACAGGAGGAGCGCGAACTAACTGCCGCAGCTACATCTTTGTGTTTGAACAGAGTGTTCCCTTAGAAGACGTTGCCACTGGAGCGAACGAAGTGACTTTCGTTCACTCTGTTACTCTCAGTTAAATTTTCAGTGAAAGCACGAGACAGAAATCCCTCTCAATTGGAGATAAGCGCGTGCGCCCGGGCAACTATGTCTGCCGGGCAAAGGGCAGGTGGGGCGCGCGCTCAATGCAGTGAGCAGGACGACGACCTTTAAAGAGCGCCATCTTCCTGGTGGTAACAGGAAACAGGTGCCTTCATGCGTGGCCTCCGAGATCAGCTGGCGGCGCTTCGTTGCTTGCCGTCTCATTAAGCGCGTGACCCAGCGGAGAAGTGTAATTCTGCCGCCTCCTAAGGGCGTCGTGAGATAGCTATTTCCCCATGAGTCGAGCGGTGCTTGTCTGCTTGGATAATCATGTTTTTTTAGTCATTTCAGTCATGACATACCATGTTGGCACGCTGATATCTATTTGAGACACGCTATAACCATGCAATCAACGTGCATCTATGTGATGGTGCAGCTACAAAAAAAAGTTCAGGTACGTTAATAAAAAGTTGTTCCTAGCTTTAGCATAAAACCATAATGGTCGTTTAAAAAGCAGATTTGGGCAACAGACAATGCTACCACAGGATATTTCATCTAGGTTGCATGCACGGTTGGCGAACGGTGTTTTTCATGTTGTCTGGTAATATGACAACACGTAGGTATTCTTTTGTAAACGCGATGACTTTGAAAAGCTCGTTTTAATATTTCCCTCACAGCTACAAAAGTACAGTGCAGCTACATTACAGCATATCTCTCTTGGGTTTAACCACCGTAAGTGTTAGTATGCTACCCCGCCAGAAGATATAGCTTTGTATCTCGAAGCTTTGTATCTTGAAGCGAAATTTCACAACGGAGCGGTTATACAAAAAGATGACTCTCCATACTTTTTGTAGTGTGTAACAAAGAAAAACCGTTATTTGTTTGTTATTTTTAATGATCGGCCAAAGGCTCATGTACGTATATTTAGGTGCACGTGGAAAAGCCTTACTAGACCATGCACCCCCGCCCCCTCTTTTTTTTCTTTTCTGTTTTTTTTATGACACCACATACACGGAGGCGACAGCTGAAGGTTTGCGTAGCTACGCTTTGGCGCTCGCTGAAGCACCGCAGGTTGTATTATTTGGTGTGTCGCCGCAATTTGATGGAGGCCACGTGCTATTTTTTGGCGAGAGGCAAATTTTGATAGAGGTGGATCGTTAAATACCGACGTTCCTAAAGTTAGGTGCGCTTTGAAGAACCCCAGATGATAAAAATGCTTGATAGCTCTCCACTGCCGCGTCGCGCCTCTTCTCACTCTTTCAATCTGCCCCCCCCACCCCCCAATGACGATGTGCCGTGGTTCATGCAATGGGTGCACAAAAATAGTATCTCTCTTTTAACGCAGTGATGGAGTTGTCCGCGCACAGCTGCTGCGCTCTTTGTTCCGCTTCCCAGAGTGAAGACACTGATTTTTTAAAGACGATACTCTTTCTTGGGTCCTTCGACGCAAACATTTTGGTCTGTCTGTTTGTCTGTCTGTTTGTCTGTCTGTTTGACCACCCTTAACGCCACCAGCCAATATTCCGAACGGCCGACCCCATCCGCAGCGCCCACCAATGTTGCTCAAGGTTCACCGTTGATACTTGTGCGATTGTCAATTAGGAAGCAATTATTGCGCATATCTGAGGCACCATAACAACACGTAGATATTCTGCATGTGCGTCATTTACTAGAAAAGGCATAAATAAGTAATTTTAGGGACCGTAGCGCTTATCACGCTGCGCTGACCATGCAACGCTTGCACGAAAAGACGAGTGCTTCGAACGCTTTGCTAAGACGAGATTGTGGTTGCACCTACCCGTCGCCTTGCGTTCTACACCTTATCACCTCTGAGGCGGGCGCGCACACCCATCTCAGAGCCACGCACTTTGCTTTCAAAAAAAAAAAAACTGCCAGATGGCGCTCATGTTTCACGTATGACGTGACTTGATGCGCTCGTTCGCCTCCGCTGCACGCTATAGAGGCACTCTAACGCAGTGCCTCCAGAATATCATTTATCGATTTTCTTACACAGAACATCAAATAAATGTTTTGTTCACTCTCCCCACACGTAAGACTATCTTGTTTCGACGACATTTGCAGATTAACATATAGATACAAGGCCAATTTTTTCTCTAGCCGTCTTTTTTTCAGTGTATGTATTTCAGCAAGTCTCAGCTTGTCTGGCATAGGTAATGTAATAAATAAAATCTTTATAGTATGATCAAAATTTTGGTTACGCTTCGTGCCGCAACCTTGTCTATTTATTTATTTTTTAATTAAAGTGTACTACTGCGAATATCTTTGTGTCAATCTGATAGAAAAAAAAGAACATGGCATATATTCAAATTCATGCATTGTCATTGTCACACATGTCCCGTTTATTAGGGAGGCAATCGCCGGGCTAATTCCGAGAGCCGAAGTATCGGCCCCCCGAACCGCACCACGAAAGCGTGGACAATTTTGAAGTGGTCCTTTTTGGTGCGCCAGCGGACGCCGGTCGTGGCCCAAAGAACAAGTCAGAGCCGAGAGTTGATAAACAAACAAATTATATTCTCAATAATGGCAGATCGAAAACAATACATAAGAATGCACACTCCACAATAGTTGCATACAATATGTCACCAATCAAACCAATCAATCAACGTACTACACAGTACAATCAGCCACACTTGAAACAACGGACACGGACAACAATACGCACTACAATGCAGTCGCATGCATTGAACAACCAAGACACTTAAAGACTAAAGAGATAGAAATCCTATTCAGTCCAAAGTTCTTGGAACCAAAGTCGAGATGATACTCTTCCGAGAATCACTCACTCAAAGTCCAGCGTTGTTGTCGTTCCGCAACCCTCGAAGTTTCTCTTCCAGGAAACCTCGCGTCCTCAAATGGCCACTCTCCAAGCTTCAAACTTCTTCGCCGGAAATCCGTCGGCTTCACACACGCAGCTGTTGCCACGGGTCTTCGCTCGATAGCGGTAAACACACACTCTTGCCTGTAGCTCGAGTCGTCACCCCTCAGGTGGAAATCCTCTTCATCTCCTGCTTCGTCACTACGGACGAAACCTTCGCCGACTACACGGCGGAATCCCTACGCGCTCTGGCGTTAACTTCCGTCTCCTCCTGCTTTCTCGTCTCGGCTGCTTGATTAAATACGTTCCGCGCCACCTTCCAGAACGTTCTCCTCATTTCGTCGGCGCGACGCGCAGCGAAGGCTGGGGAGAGGCACGAGACGGTTCGACTGCCCTCTCCGGAGAATGATTCACTCGGTCTGACTCCGCCTCCTTCGTTCTAGAAATATCTCGGGCTTGCTGGGCCGCTGATGTGGGGTGAGGAGGTTCGTCTGTGAAGCCATGCTTCTGCGGGAAGAGTGAGCGCCCGGGGAGCCTTGGATGTTTTCTTTTTTTTTTCTCTTTTGACTTCTGCGAAGCCGTGCTTCTGCGGGGAGAGCGCGTGCCCGACGAGCCTTGGATGTTTTCTTTTTTTTTTCTTTTGCCTCGCGGCGTTTCTGCCGCCCGTTGTCGCAAGGATTTGGCGGCGCACTCTTTTTTAGCGCTCGTTCTGTGACAGTCATCCAATGATGCTTGTTGCCGAACATGGCTGAAGGCGATGTTATATATATATATGTATATATATATTGTAATGAGCGAGACGGAGAATAAGAGACAACACCCGATTCTACCTTCCCTTAGCTGCCCACGCGACCGAGCCCCAGCGTCTGTCTTCGTCTTGACACTATATATATACATATATATATATATATATATATATATATATATATATATATATATATATATATATATATATATTCAAATGAGAAGTTCGCCAGCAGTTTTGCCTGCAGCCATAAGTTTTTTATTCAGATTATGCTTCGGTATCCACAAAGGGGCATCGTCTGGAATGGGATGTTGTTCCAAGCGTGTTAGGAAATTATCCAAGCTACATGCAGCCACAACAGAAAAACAAAGATGAAAATTGGAGCGATTTTCACACAGTTCCCATGTATGCATCAGAATTAAACATGCAATAGCTCGATTGCGCCAGTAAGTGAAATTGTGGCATGCGTTGGCATATATGTAATGCGATTTTCTATTACGCGTCGTTCAGAGCACGGTGCCAAGCTCTAATTCAACTCAAGCGTCCACGTCGGGGTAAGTGAGCCCTGGGAGGCACGTGCCAAGATGTGGCGGTGGCAGTAGTTATCCTGCTTTTTCCCATTACGTCCTCTGCGTGTGAATGGGACGGCTGTACCAACGGTGTGCCGCCGGCTAATCTCAGAGGCCATGCTTAGATATCTGCGTGCTGCCAGCAGTAAATGGTGTATATAAATAGCTCGCCGTTAGTGCGTTGAGGAACGTTGCATTGGTGGCCGAGCCGTGTCGAGCCGGGCGTTGTGGTGCGGGGGGGGGGGGGGGGCATGGGCTTGATTGCGGGGGACGAAACTTTTTCTTCCAGTTTTTAAAGACGATATTCTTTCTTGGGATACTTCAGCACAAATGTTTTGGTCTGTTTCTCTTTCTGTTGGTCTGTGTGTCGCACGGTTCTGCCACCCGGCGAAAGTTTAAGCACCCCCTCGTGGCCCAGCCATCTTGATCTGCTCGCTGCTTTCATACTTGTGAGCATTGTCACTCAAAAAGCAAGTAATACGCGCATTTGAGGTAAACATTATTACATAAGTATTTAGATGCGCATTTACCTTCTTAAATTAAATAAATACGCAATTCTAAAGACCCGCAGTGCTTCTCGTGCTCTGACGCTATGAACGAAAAGGCGGATGTTTCTTACGCTTTACTAAAACGACATGGTGCTGCTACCTACCAGTAGCCCGGCGTTGTAGAAAAACTTTTGTTTCTTGAAATTACTGCCAGGTGACGTCCACAACTCACGCAGCCTCACCGGCCTACTCGCGCAGAACATCAAAGAAAAGTTTTATTCTTTCTTTCTCCCCAGTCAGAAGATCGACGACCTTTGCGAGTGAACCACGTAAATCAGCGATCATTTTTTTCGCTTTGACACCTGTTAGTATACATTTAGAACATGAAATCAGTGACCGAAATACGTCAGCGAAGTCTTGCTGAACCCCGGAGTAAAGCACTTTCGGGTTAAAATCACCGAGGATTACTATACTGTCTAATGCAAATTCTGAGCGCAGGTGTTTAGATGACTTGATTTAGCGATAGATTGAGGCAAATGTTTCCATTTCGACGGCGCGCTGCTGTGAATTCTGGCGTAGGTGTGCGGCGTTGAGCCTCTGCTCAGGCGGCTCGTTTAGCAGCAGCGACAGGGAAAACATTTTCACCAGTTGCGTCGTTCACTGTTCAGAGAGAACTTGCTGAGATTGTTTTGTGTACAGGTACACGGTTTACTTTATGAAGAAGACGCTGAGAAGAAGACGCCGTGTTACCGCTGGCCCTCACAGTTTCGTATTCCACATTAACTGTCACCGGCGGAGTGTAGCGTGACTGCCTCGGGAAACCACGGAAGACAGCGCGTGGGCATGTTCACCCAGCAGCCGACGCATAACTGCGTGCACCACTGTGGCGCCTTACTCCCTCCTCCTCACTTTCCTCTCCCGCTGCTCTTCGCATTCGCTCTCTTTTGTCCTCATTCACTCTGTCGGCAACGCCGACGGCACTCATCGCAGGAACGGCAACCGGAGAGTGCGATCTAGAACTTAAACTCGTACCACAACAAAAGTTTATTAAAGAATCCCCGTAGGACGGTTTCACTGCAGTGACATAGCAATGAATGCGACAGTAGCAAATTGCAATGTTATACGGTGTAAAGCTGACAGCTTACTCCTATGGATACGATCTCGTGTAAATTCACAAAGCATTGGCCACTTCAGAGTGTGAAGCAGTTTTTGGGCTTTCTTTCTTCTCAACGTGAAGTATGCGGTAATAGCACAACATGCAGAAGAGCATATGAACTGTCTGCTGATGCCTTCCGCGGTGACGTACGCCAGTCCGCGTGACCATGCTCTCTTGATCAAGCAGTTTTTGTTTGTGAGCATGTGCACGTGCAATATTAGACATGTGGCGTCAATCCTCTAAGATTAATAATAAGATGCTTCACCACATAAAAACTAATGCGGCGAAGTTGATCTGAAAAACGAAACCTTCACCGGCCCCCATAGTGAATAATATGGTTTACGGAAACGCATAGATGTTTTCCAGGTATTTTCCTCACACAGTAGATTATTACTGAAGAAATGCCGAATTCACGCATTATTCCCTAAAGTTGCGCATATAAGGCGTTCTTCCAACATCAAGTGCGTTGCACTAAAGGAAAAAAAAACGTAATAGTCGGGGACTCAAAGTAGGGATTCTCTCAGGCATGTTAGCGGTACTATCTTGAATGAACACTCACAGGGCGGCTTACTATATAACCATCACTTACCAGGAGCCTGCGTGATAAGCTTTAACTTCGACATTGATCGAATCAAGCAACACACACTTTATGACAGATAGAGAAATAAAGTAATGGTGCAATAATGACTGAGATAAAAGAATTTAAAAAATCTCATTCAGTTAAAATACCCACAATTCGACATTTGCTGCACCGATAAACCTCAAAACCTAACTGTCCTATTCGATGCGGTTATGAACGAATACTACTAATTGTGCCTATATTAAAAGAGTACCTAACGAGAGTTTATGGTTGAACGATATGATTCAGGCACGCTCATGCGACGCAAACTGTGTTTTAAGATGGTCTTACTGTCTCATGATCCTGCATGAACATGTGATGACCTTCATACTGAACCGACCCATAGTTGTTACCGCTGGTCGTTCTTTGTATAATGAATTCATTTCACTTATTCTTAGGAGCAAATATAGTTTGTGTAAGACTATTTAAGCATATACACCAGTGATTTTTGGTGAACGAAGTCCTAAAGATCAGACGGTTGTAAAGACCAGAAGTAAAGGTAGGCAACGTCCCATACTTCCTGTCAGATTTACTCGCATTTCTTATCGCGAGCCGCTCGTAACATGCAACTCACCAGAGCTGAATGTGCCGTAGTGGGCCCTGAGTATGGCCTGCCACGTGTGCACCAGCAGTGCACCTCCTCGGGACACGATGACTGGCGGCAGCTGGGAAGTGCACAACGTGCGCAGCAGGGGCGAGTCGACACTGTCGCCATCGTGAACAGTCACGTTCGAGTGGAGGCACTCGTTGGGTGGCAGGCTCAGGTGTGTGAGTGTCAGGCTCACTTGCTCGTCTGTGCAAAAGGATTTAAATGAAGAAGTATGAATAAAAGGAGGCCACCGCATTGTTGCTTTCAGTGGGCAAAAAAAGACCGATGAGTCACCTTTTGCTCTTTGATTTGGTCTTTCTTGTTTACATCTGTTGTTTCACCTACCGAAACCACCTGATTATGAAAGACGTTGTTGTGGAGGACTCCGAAAATTTCGACCACCTGTTGCTTTTCACCGTACGCTGGAATAGCACAGTACACTCGCATCTGTTAGCACCACGAAGTAAGGGTGGTGCCACCTGGTGGGAGGCCGGGGTGACGTCATGGCATGGACTCTTCGATGCCCGCTGCGGCGTGCTTCCAAAACATGCGCTCGCTTCATGCGCTTTCCCGCTGTTTCCGTTCGCTTTTTGCTTGTATCAAGCTGCAGATGGATGACTAAAACCGAATCGAGAATGTTCTTGATAAAACAATCAAAAGTTAACGTTTGCTTCTGTGCAATCACCAAGGGTGCTCGCGCTCGGTCGTAGCTGAATATGAAAGGGGTGTGCAGGTCTCTGTCGCGCTGTTGACCTCGATGATGGGTTCCATTACTGGTCACGGCAGCCACATTCCGACGGATGTGGAAAGCAAGAACAGGCTTCTGCTTAGATACAGCAAGCTTATTGCCGCGCAGTCATGTCGTGATTTTGATATTATAGAAACCCTTTCTACATTAATAGGTTCAGTTGTTCATGGGGATTCCTTCAAGAGGCGGGAGGGTTTTACCTCCGCAAGCGTTATTTGTACCGGACTGAACAATGTATCTACGAAAAGTGCTTTTACTGTTGTGCCAAGCCCCGTGTTTACGTGCAGTGTCGAGTCTCCGAAGTTATCACAAATGCACTCGCAATATAGACTACTGCCACAGCTGTTGTAACTGTTTTCCTCGTGTACTTGCTCACTCACCACGTTGTCTAGTTTCATAATTTTCTCGCAATACTTTTGGTGCTTCATTTCAACGAAAATATTGGAGTCTGGTTGAGGGTGTGTACGGATTTTTTTTTCATTTTATTTGTCACACCCTGTCTTCGTGCAGCATCGCAGGAATGGTGCTGACGCACTCGCAAGAACCTGCTTAGGTAGCCTCCTAGTATATTACTTTTTCTAGTAGTTGATTACCTGTGGGTAGACATGGCGTGTAAGACCATTTGTTGCTTCATCGAGGGGGATCTTGGGTCACATCGCTGACTGCGTCATGACGACTTTCTTGCGTTTCTTTTGGAATGGTTGCTATCAGCGGGATTCCCACGTGAACATTACCATTTTGACGTGATAGTATATCGGACCAGCATTTCATGCAAATAAGAATATATGACTACATAATCCCTGGCGACTGTTGAGAAAAATATTGTACATATGATCCTAGTGAATGGACATCTCCACATTTTCGAAATCGGTGTGTGTGTGGCAGTATTATTTTGTTTGATTTCTGAATATGTTAAGTGACGCCTTTCAAATACAGATTCATACAAAATGTCCAGTTGCAGATAGTACTATCTTGTCAATTTTTTAGAATGTCTTCTACTGCAGGCGTAACTTGCACTGTAAACCAAGATATAGTGAGTGAATTGAAAACGTCCTGATTACACTAGTGCATGATACTTCGGCACCCATATGCTTTAATCCTGGAGTGTATGCCCAGCAGTGATCACGCTATAGCACTATTAGGCATATTTTCTTTACTCATTTCTCGGTGTACGTGATGAAAACAATGAGCATGTTCCTATCTGGCATCCCCATTTTCAAAGCAACTCTTCTGTTCGTACGGCTGTTTGCTTGTGCTAAAATAAACTATGAGAACTTTCTGCAGCTTGTACGGTTTTCGCTAGTTGTGAAACCTTCCACCGAGTACCTTGAGAGATTCGCGTCACGACATTGAGGAGTAATCACCACCGCATCACTAGAGAATGCGTACACAACTGGCGCAAAAAAAAAGGTGACATGCGGTAGCAGAGCAGACAAGTCCTTGCCGTGACGTCAGATCGCCGCAACCGCAGTGAGGCCAGTGTTCGTTCGCAGGGCTAATTGCCTTTTGCCGCCATCGAAATACGACCATCATGGCCGGGATTGAACGCGCGGCCTTTGGGTCAGCATCCGAGCACCAGTATCAATCGCTGTTCCACCGAGGCGAACCTACGCTTTGTTGTCATCACTTCATTTAAATTAGGTATAGTGCGAACTATGAATCTGCTTCCTATTACTGCTTCACTTCCTGCAAGCCATATCCGGCTAGGTCACTTGATATATTGCATAGTGATTCATATTTTCTTTGTACTGCTTTTAACAAGTCAATTGATTAATCATCGATTATTAATTTGCCAGTGTATTGGGGTGCCTATATGTTTTTTAACGTATGGAGTAATTATTACGTGGTTCGAAAGAAGTGCACGTAAATACGTGACATTACAGAAGATAGCATCTTGTGTACCTTAGATAAAACTAACCAAGCCTCGCGACACCAAACCACATGGATAAATTGGAGGGCCAATGATATTTTCAAGGAAATGCGAAAGAAGATCATAGAATTAATAAGGAAGCCAAATAAAACTTCGGTGGCTATTGAAGCCCGTACAAAGCACATAGACTATTTATCATAGTTGATTAAAGAAATAAAGAAGGGATTTGTGCCTGTTATTTATTATGTTTAAATGTAAATATAGGAAATCGGAATGAGCAGAGTGAGATATATTATGCGAATTTTGTACTGGGAGACCAATATGTAAAGTTATCTGGAAATCTGATCATGTTGAACAAATCATTTGCCTGGCTACAAGAGCCGACTATTTTCGAATCATACAGTGCCATTGGAAACTAACAAGCTGTCATGCCATATTTTACACGTACATAATGTGACGGGTAAAAATCACGATAACTTACGTATAGCGAGATTATTTATTACTTATTTATTTATTTATTTATTTACTTATTTGGGCATATTTACAAAATGCCTACAAAAGGGGCAAAATGAGAGTGTTGGGTTACTTTGTTTTTGCTTTTTAGGCAGGTAGAGCAAAGCAGCACATAGAAATATTTAGTACCATACGTACCAAAAATGAATAAAGGAGGAACACTGCAACAATTAAAAATAATATCGGATTGAAACAAAGCGGCTCCTATGCGACAAGCACCATATACATTATCAATCAGCACTATTAATACATAGAAATTTAAGTATATTATGAGAAACACTAAATACAGTAAATATATAACATGACACAAATACTTTCAGCACGTGCACCCTAAAATTTTCTTCTAACAATTACACGGATTATTCACTTCTTAAATTGTCTAATGTTTTTAGCATATACTGCATAAGCAACGACCCCATAAATCTTGCTGCACAATTGAACAATTTGGTTATCAATTGATTGTACACTATAGTGAGTCTGACACATTGGCCCGACCAACGCAACAGTACGCAGATTATATGTAATATCTATGCTTAAGTACGTATAAGAAAAACTTTGAAAGTTATCTGTAATTTTTTTTATAGATCAACATGACTAGTTGTACCCTATATAACCCTAGGCACGACAGTACGTTATATACACAAAAAAGAGACATATTTGTGGTGACCGAGGTAGTTAGCAGACGTATTGCGCCTTTCTTAAGAATAATAATACTTTCACTATTTGTTTTGTTACACGTGCCCCAGACTAGAATACAATACGTGATTTGTGAGTGGATAAAAGAAAAGTACAGCTGCAGTTTAACGCTCCCTGGAAGTAGATGGTGCAAGCGTCAAATTAAACCTATAGACCTTGTTGCCTTTATTTGAAGGTTATTCAGATGTCCGGACCAACTAAGGTAGTTTTGAAAACATATGCCCAGGATTTCAATTGCTTTCCCTGTACAATAATTTTGCCATAAAATATGAAAGAAAAAGTACAATCTACAGGTCTATTTTTTGCTTGAAGAGCATAAAGTGTTTTTTTCATATTCAGTACTAACTGGTTTACTGTAAACCACAATTTTAGTTCATCCAACCACAAATTTGAAGTTGTCTCAATACCACACAGATCTGAACCAGAAAAGAACACATTAGTATCATTGGCGTACATGACTATGTTTGATGTAAAAGAAATGCTTACGATGTCGTTGATGAAGAGTATACAAAGTGAAGGAACGACCAAGTATTGATCATTGCGGAACCTTATACTTAATTATACCCAAGTCTGACTTAAATTGATGAAGTTGTACATATAGTTTTCTTTCCCAGAGGTAGCTTTTCATTAGGTCAAGCACAATGCCACGTATTCAATACACTTGTAGCTTCCTAATTAATAAGGCATGTTTTATCAATACAAAAGCTTTACGGAAGCATGGCCATATTCCTTCCTATAGTGTAAAGCTTTTTTTTTGAAGTTTTGAAGAAAGCTATACTTAATACGAAGTAGGGTAGTCATTCTAACTGGCTAAAATCCACAGTGTTCTCACATTATAGCCCTGTTTGCTGTTAAATAATATATCGTCTTATATGTGAAGCGTTACGCGACCTTGGGAAAAGGCCCCGCCACGGTGGTCTAGTGGCTAAGGTGCTCGGCTGCTGACCCGCAGGTCGCGGGATCAAATCCTGGCTGTGGCGGCTGCATTTCCGATGGACGCGGAAATGTTGTAGGCCCGTGTACTCAGATTTCGGTGCACGTTAAAGAACCCCAGGTGGTCAAAATTTCCGGAGCCCTCCACTGCGGCGTCTCTCATAATCATATTGTGGTTTTGGGACGTTGAACCCCACAAATCATCAACCTTGGGAAAAACGTTATTACGGATACTGGGCGACGATTTTAAAGTTTACTTTTCATACCCCTTCGAAAATGATTGTTACGCAATCTATTTTGATGGCACATAAAAAAAAATTCTGAGAAAAAGATCCTGTTGCATATGTAAGTGAATGGAGTGATAATCGAACAAATAATTTTCTTGATAGGTGTTATAACAATGTTATTTTCGCCTGGTGAAATGTCCCTTAGGGAGCATATGACATTGGCTACTTCTTTTTCGGTACCGGTGATAAGAGCATTGAATTAGTGAATGAACTTTGGACATAGCAATCCGCTGGTTTAAGATCAGACACTTGCGTCATATACTTGACGATCCTGCAGCCAGAAAGTGCAGGTTAAATTTATCTTCTAGTACCTTGGCACTTATAGCGAATGTTGTTTATTTGTATATCGCGAGAAACGGTGGCCTGATTTTTTCCTATCAATTTATACCCTGAGTTACAAACCAATTTTTAGTTATCAATCATTGTAGAAAACTTGTAGCCATTGAAATGTATTTTCGCTTTCTTTAAGCTCTTGTTTAGATTGTTTCAGAACATTTCGAACTCAACGAGTTTGTTATTTTCGTTTTTAAGAAACGCAGGAAAATTTTTTTTTGTTTAACCGTTTAGTAAGTGCGGGTGTAATCCACCCCTTTGTTGCTCCCTTGTGTTTCTTTACAACAGCGTACGAAAAAGCAGCATTGTGTCCACCAATTGTCGCTACAAACAGTTTGTATGCCTCAGGTGGATCAGGTTCTCGATACAAGTCATCCCAGTAGCAGGCATCACTATCGTGAATATTTTCGCATGACATCAATACCTGCGCATTGTTTCACTATCAAGTTCACCATAGCAGGCTGCGAAGACTAGCCATTATTTGGCAGAACGGTCGGTCAGCGTACTTGGCTGCGATGTACGGATGATCCATGAACACTCGGTGTCGGGACTGTAGCGTGGATACTCCTTCGTGCTGAAAACTCCTCCGATGTCCGCGTTCAGCGTAGCTCCACAACCTGCATGGAGAGGTGAAGAACGCCAGTGTTTTACCGCGTACAGACGCCACACACTGGCCAGGCGGCGCTACAAAAAGAAAAAAAAAAACACAGAAAACCCTGCCACCGGTGCCTTCCTCACCGCAGCCCTGGCGCTAACTGAGTATTTCACGGGTCTCAAACTAAACTGAGGTCGGCGGGCCGTATTTCTACAATTTAATTCTGCAAGGGCTTGAATCGATGGAGAGGGGGGGGGGGGGTATTTCAGTGCACGCTGCCATTTGAAACAAAACGTGTCAGAGATCTCGCGTAGCGAGTCATTTTTGGAAAATAGCTGGCCTCAGGATTCCAGCATGTCGATACCAATCTCCAATATGACAAAACAGAGAGGCCTACTCTGAAATACAGCGTTCTTTCACGACAGCCTATCAGCACACGGTGACCGCAAATAGTGCCTTACGAAAAGAATGCGTTAGCCCTATCATGCCTGAGTGGCTCAATAACATACATGCTTATAAAGAGAAAATATATACAGAACGAACATGTGTGGGCCGCGGGCCCCAAACGAGAGGTTCACGACCCGCAGGCCACGTGTTTGAGATCCCTGGGAAAGCAGAATCGCCCGCCAACGAATGTGCATCGGCCAGAGCAGAAACCCCTCCCTCGTTTTCGTCGAGGCATGATTTCCTGAATATCAAGGATCCAGAGAGCTTGTTACGCAAGTCCACAATGCAGAAAAGTAGGACGCTCATCGATGCGAACGGCGGATACAGGCTGCGCCAAAAGAAGTTCAAGCTGTTTTGGTGCGCTGCAACTCGCCAGTACAAGCGAGCATCACACAACATCTAATGTTTGGAAGCCCTCAGATTTATGCTTTTTAGCTGACAGCTTTGAATTCGGGCATATGCATAACACCCAAGTGAGCGATGAAGTACACAGCCGACTGATTCAGTTAGCTACGTATCATGCGATCTGTGGTACAAAACACGCTTTTTCAGAGATAAATGGCTCTGGAAATTTCCGCTTTTTTTCTGTCGCGATCTGCAATTATCTCAAGCGTCCTATGAGTAGGGCTATTCTATTACGCATTCTAAATTGTTATGGTGGTTGCTACGGTCCGTTTTTATGTAATGTGAATGAGGATACATGCGTGTTCACTTTCGTGGGGTACAGCATAATGCGAAACGAATGCAAAAGCCACCATACTTCTGATTATCGTGGAGGCCGCCGGCAAAACTAACTTAAATGTGGTGCACCGACACACACCATATTAAATGACCCTAAAATACGAATAGACGCTCGCATGCTGCTTTCCGTACCTTTTCTATATCTACAACATTTGTCATGACGTCGCCTGTACGTCGCGAGTAACAGACGCTGTCACTTGCCGAATAAGGGCCTGCCTTTGAAAGGAGATGGGCGACCTTTCTGCGCTTCAATCTAGAAGACTGAGAAATGGTACTTGGACAGGTGGACAGAGAAGCCGACGAACGCATCCCAGTGAAGGAAAGAGGGAAACGAGGAAACGAGTGTAACTTCGCCACTAAGACTTGTGCCCAACTGCAACGCCTCAACAAAATTTTGACCTCTGGATGCTTAAGCGGCCCTCTAAGCTAAATCACTGTTCTGCCCTCGCCAGTTGCCCCTGGTTCTATATCAAAGTGTGCGAGGGAGTGGGACTTCGTACTGTGTTTTTGGAAAAAGTGCTTAACGATTTAGAGGACTCGGTACTCTACTGTGGGAGAGCTGAAAGCCGTCCCTGAAGCCATAGAAAAATTCGTACTGTGTGTTTAGAAAAAGTGTGTAACGATTGCGAGTACTTCGTACTCAACTATGGGAGAGCAGTCAGCCGTCCCGATTAGTCATTAAGCCATTCAACATTTGAGCCCAGTTGACCTCTCTGAGAAGTGGCGCCCGGTGTCTTGCAAAAGAAGGGAGCCTTCATCCATGAAACGGACGTGGCGCACACATGAAGGCTCCTTTTGTAAAACTTCGCAGCCAGACGTCTGTTTAGAAAGAGTGGTTAATAATTTAGAGTACTGGGTACTCTACTATGGGAGAGCATAAAGCTGTCCCTGGGGCCTTCTGTAGACTATGAACACCTCACCTACGCTTAACTAAAACTTGGTATGGGGCCTGGTGAGTAGCCCTTTCCCATGCTAGTGCGCCTGTCGCAAAAATGAATTACAGATACAATGTATTGTGAGCACAGCACGTGACCTCCTTTCTCCTTGAAATATTTTAGTGATGATAAGGTGAGCAGGCCTCACGGAAGGTAACATGTCAATTTAGGGCAAAATAAGGCTCATAATTTCATTTCAGACATCTTTACTCTGTGCTGCATTTACATAGTACGCTTAGATTGTTATTACATCATACACTAACACCAGAGAAAACATCACCTTCAGTGGTTAGGTCTGGCGCAATTGCACGTAGTTGTCTTAATAAGTTGTACATAACAGATGCAATACACGAGATTTCTTTCATAATAAATGTACTTCCGAAGAAGTTGGTGACTCTGTAACTTAAGCAAGACAGGCAAAGTTTATGTCTCTCGTGTCATCTGAAGCAGTATCCTACAGTGGGCTGCTTATGATTGGACTTTCTGTGAAGCGCTGCGCTTCTCACGGGAATGTAGCAACCGTATGAGCTGCTGCCCAACCTGGCTGAGAAACTCGGTTCATGAAAGAGAGATCTCAAAGGTTCACTTGCCAGTGGTGTAGTGTGCCTTAAAGCCCTTTCCAGCCGAGACTCCAGAAGCCTTCATTCTCAAACGAAGTTGATTGGAGGAGCTGGTGATATTCACTTGATCCGGAAGTGAGTTCCCACAGTGACGCAGCAGCAGTCTGTCACCGCCGGCGCGCAAGTTGTCGTAAACCTGAAACATGTACAGCGATAGTAGTCCAGTTCCATCGTGGCGTTTTTGTAACTCTACGCCAGTAATAATTTTGCAGTAATAACAGTTTTGCGGAAATAACATCTTCTGTGGTTTTACGTGCCAGAATCCTGATGTGCGTCATAGAGCGGCGGACACCTGGCATTTAGACCATGTGGTGTTCTTCAAATTGCGCTCCGATCTGACTGCAAACAGGTTCTAATTATTGCACCCGCATGTAAACGTGACCATCCCTTGAACCCGGGTCCTAAGACGTGAAGAGGGCACAAAGTAGATAGTGTTGGAGGACAGCGACAAGCAGACACAAACACACACACACAAATCACTGTGTCTGCGTGCTTGGCGTCTTCTCTTAATCCTCGTAGGAGCTCTAGTCCTTCTTTATTAATGAAAAGCATGATAGAGAAAAAATTTATTAAAAACTTAGTGAGTTACTTCAGGCGTGGCATGTTGTCCCTAGCTGTAACAGATAAACTAAACTAAACAATTCTTCTCGCAGTGCGAACGTCACTGAGGAGACTACATAGCGGTACTCACGGCCAAGTAGCTGTCGGAGCAGTTTGTGCTGGCAGGCATGCTGAAGTCGAGTATCTGAAGATTGACCACATGACCCTGAGCGACGCGTATCTCCCATGTGCAGTCGTCCTGGGCATCGTAATTCTCCGGATATCCGGGGGACGTGATGTCCGCCGATGGCGTCGAAAAGCGGCCGCCGCACCCTCGTCGGTCAAAACGGTACGTGGCGCGGAAGCCCTTGCCCTGAATCGAGACGTCGCTGCGAAAGTGCACCGTCATCGTACCACCGGGCGATATCAGCTCACTGACGCGGCTGGAGGCGCTGCAGATCTCGGCAATCTTGGGTGACGTGAGGTCGGGTCCAGCGTACACCTACGACGGCAGATTCAACATCACGTCACGCATCAGTACGCGATGGCGTGGAAACGAGCAAGACAAGTAAATGGACGCTGCCCTTTACCACATAGATAAAGACCAAAATGTGGATGAGGCGCCAGCCACACAACTATTTTTTTATATATGGCTTCACGGCCTTAAATATTTTAACGTTATTTTGGAGACTAATATATAATGATAGAGAGCTGCGGCTATCTTAACAATAGTTGTCACGATTTAACGCCCCAAAACCGCCAAATGATTATTATGGCCACGGTAGTGGTGGGTTCCGGAAGTTTTGACCATCTCTTGTCTACACCGTGCCTTTCGATCTGAGGACACGGGCCTTGAGCTTTTCCTCTCCCAAGAAATTCTGGGGGCCAAAACTGCAAAACTGGCATTCCGGGAGCCAGGATTCGAACCGGCTGCCTCTGTGTTAGCGGTTAAGCGCCATAACCTCTGTAAAACACGTGGTGGGTGACTTCTCCTTCAGAATACCGTAATATAACAATAGTAACGCAATCGTTACAGATTGTGACGACATCAGCATGTATCTTCTCATCACCAATGTAGCCACTGAACGGATAACGTGGTGGATTGAATAATTTTTACTGTATATCTCATTATACTGGCGTTTTGATTTTTATTTGTAAAGTATGATCACTGAGAATACCTCTAAAATGATCGTGGTGTCAGTCATCATCACCATTATCATCATCATCATAATCCTGACCACCTCCACTGCAGGACAAAGGCCTTTCCCATGTTCCACCAATTAACCGGGTCCTGTGCTTGCTGTTGCCAATATATACTCGCAAACTTCTTAATCTCATCTGCCCACCTAACCTTCTGTCTCCCCCTAACCCACTTGCCTTCTCAGGGAGTCCAGTTAGTTGCCCTTAATGACCAGCGGTTATCCTGTCTACGCGCTACATGCCCGGCCCATGTCCATTTTCTCTTCTTTATTTTAGCTATGATATCCTTAACCCCTGTTTGTTCCCTAATCCACTTTGCTCTTTTCTTGTCTCTTAAGGTTACACCTACCATTTTTCTTTCCACTGCTCGCTGCGTCGTCCTCAATTAAAGCTGAACCCTATTTGTAAGTCTCCAGGTTTCTGCTCCGTAGCTAAGTACCGGCAAGATACAGCTGGTATATATTCCTCTTGAGGGATAGTGGCAATCTACCTGTCATTATTTGAGAGTGCTTGCCAAATGTACTCTACCCCATTCTTATTCTTCTAGTTACTTCAATCTCGTGGTTCGGCTCCGCAGTAATTACCTGCCCTAAGTAGACATAGTCTTTTACAACTTGAAGTGTACTATTACCTATCTCGAAGCGCTGCTCTCTTCCGAGGTTGTTGTACATTACTTTCGTGTTCTGCAGATGATTCTTAAGATCCACCTTTCTTCTCTCCTTGTCTAACTCCGTAATCATGAGTTGCGATTCGTCCCCTGAGTTACACAGCAATGCTATGTCATTGGCGAAGCGCAGGTTACTAAGGTACTCTCCATTAACTCTTATCCCTAACTGTTCCCATTCTAGGCTTCCGAAAACCTCCTGTAAGCACGCGGTAAATAACATTGGGGAGATTTTTTCTACCTGCCTTACACCCTCCTGTAGCTGGTGAACTTGGTCTGCCTATAGAGTCGTCGACCAGAGGTCTCCCGGATGTCTAGGGGCCAAACCACATTTATATAGATTTTCACATGATTGTGTATCCATCCATTCAAGGTTGGCGGCGTACCTTGTTCCGGATGCGGAATTCAAGGATATCGAAGGGTTCGACAATATACACCTCGAAAAAGATCCCTAGCCGATGAAAAATCACACTCTGTCTGCATATCAGTTTTTAAATCATATCGGAATCATTGCTTTCAGCGTATTGCGTGCACCGACATTTCACATAATCACTACCACGTGGTTTCACAAACACCAGTCCCATCAGACTTACCCTGACAAAATCGAAGGGACATCCACTGCTTGACTCGAGGTGCATGTCTTCGAAGGACAGCTGCACGCGTTGTCCAAGCGGTGCCTTGATGAGCCACAGGCATTCCGTGTTCTTGGGGTAGCCGTGCGGGTAGTTGGGTGTCTCGATGGTTCCCATGCGCTTGACCAGCACGCCGCCGCAGCCTCTCCAGGCGTACTCGAGTCGGAAGCCCCGTGAAGAGACGCTGCCGTCGGTTACGTACTGCACTGTGACGATGTTCTTCGAGGACACCACGAGACTGGGCAGCGTTATTTGACCGCAGAAACGACCCAGCCGTTTCCGACGGCCGTCGGAGTCCGTCTCGTTTATCTGCGGAATGAACCATTCAACCCGCTTGAGGTTGCAATGCGGGCTTGTTGCTACATACTTGAGTAACAACGGTAGCGCGAGAAAACGGGACACAAGAAAGTAACACGGAGACACACAGTGGCGCTGTGTGTATGTCGCTGTCTTACTTTTTTGCACTACCATTGTTATTCACGCAGAACTTCGTTCAAACGCTATAGCAGTGGAACATATAATTTACGATGTTTCATTCAATCACAATTTATCTATTACAATTGTCATCAAATTGGACATCACCACGCTTTTGTTACTGACCCGACCGACCAGTTGACACAACGGTAAGGTCGAAACGAACGTATGTCAGACGTCAATGTACTATTGCCTCAAAATAAATTCACAAGTAGATTCTTTCTATCTGTCGGGCTTACCATCCTGCTACAGAGCCAATAAATATGCTTTAAGCTGGTTAAACTGACAGCGAATCATTCGTTCTTTATAAGTTCTTTGTGCGATATAACAACTGCATTTACTTGCTGGGACAAGGCTGCCCGTCTTGGTAATTTTTATTACTCGGTACTGCAGTTGGCGTTGTATTGAAAGTTGTGATGTTTCCTCGCTTTGTTCTATATTTAAGCAACTCTATTTTGTGTTGCCTCATATATATAAATTGTGATATTAAAACCCACCTTTTTTACTCTGCTCTCTCATTATTAAGCTTTCGGGACCTGAAGTGTTACGGTCTGGCCAGGAGCATACTCGTTTTTTGCTGTGAACTAAAGATGATACAGACCCACACAAAGGTTGCCCTCAATGCAGTTGAACTCAAATTATGCAGTAAATTATAGGCTATGTAACAGAACGCGATACGTACAATTACGTTTAGTCTTCTATTATATTCAACTTGTAAGTTACAAACCACAACCCGCCTGTCAAAACTTTCATAGGGCGCAAATATACATATGCACACTCATAAAGGCTCTCTTGGAAGGGCAGATAGTTGAGAAAACTGCTTTTATTAGTAAACCCAAAATTATATATGGTGGCTGACCGAGTGAAGGACGCCAGCTTGTACCAACCCTGAAATCGCTTTATTGCATCATATTTAAAGCCACATTGGGCACAGAGGTTAGCGTGAAAAGGAAGGGTAGCAAGATAGCGCGAAATGGAACAAAGGAACGCTTGTGCTCCAAACCAAGGAGTGCACACAAGTAGATTGTATACATAAATACACTTTGTATAGATGAATATTGTGTAGGGCATTCTGATAGACCATTGTTCAACTGATAGCAGTACTGCTAGCTTTATTTTACTGACCTATCGTTTTAGGAGAAAATACATTTTAAATGCTTTAATGCTGCGAGTTATTTTTTCTATTTCATTTGTATATTATAGCTCCAGTGAAACGCCAGGTTCGCAAAAGGAGCGGCCAGGATTCGAGACCGGTTTGATAAAGAAATACATTGAGAAAAAGTTTCCACCCGAGATATTGTTTTAGTTTTTGTGGGAATTCCCAACCGAGAATTTTCTTTCCTTTTGGGACGCTAAAATGTCTCTTAAAATCTAAATAAACAAACCGAACAGCCCGTCTTTGTATTCTTTTTAAAGTGGACACACTGCATGCCTCGCACTTTCGTTGCTACTCGTTTCACGCCAATCGTTGCGCAAGGCTGCGGACTACCTGTTGGTAACTTTTCCTTATTGTACTTAATGTCACAAATTACACATAGTAGAAATAAAACTTGACTCCATTGAATTTATAACAATAAATGGGTGTTAAAATATAGTGCGCACTTGCATACAGTATAGGTGGTGTGCTTAATTAAGGAAATTTTGTAGGTGATGACCGATGACACGGCTAGTATTTGGCGATAGGTGCGAGGAACCTTCGAAAGACAGCTGACGGAAGCTAAATTATAACGGGTATTTACGATGATTACACTAATGACAGCCTCTAAGCACGCGTTTGGTCGGGAGCATACAAGACGTTACCTCCACATAGTCGTAGGTGCAATTGTTATCGTGTTCCAGTTCGAAGAAGGAGAAGGCGATGGAGATGTTGTGCCCCGTGAAGGCCTCGATGGTCCAAGTGCAGTTGGCGTTATGTGGCGAAGGTTCTGGGTAGTTAGGGCTCTCGATGACGCCATGGCGCTTGTTGACGATATGGACGTTGCAATCTGCGCACGCGCGTTATGAGCTTAATGAACACTAAAAATGATTTTCCTCATATTAGTAAAGTACTTTCACTATACCGAAGACAGCAAGCTTGCCGCTAGACAGCAGTTGGTAAGCCAGAAAACTAAAGTCCCTCTATCTACGAAAAGTAGCGAAAGGTCTTGATCCAGCCGCCTCGCCGCGCGATTGGCCGGTTGGCGACACGTGACCTTTTCTCTTTCGCGCCCCGCCCTAAGGGTCCAGCAGTCGTTCGCTGTGCATGCGGATAGCGTGGTTATTTGCGTTTCCGAGCGTGGGATTGGACGTTTTGGTAAGTAAAAAACATTTCTTGCGCCTCTGATGCATTGTTTTTGCAACGTAGAAGTGCTTATTTACCTTTCCCTTGAGTGGACGCGGGAATCACGTGTTTTTATTCAACGTTTGCAGCATGACACGCTAGCATGCCGGGCTGCTGTGCCTACGGTTGCCGCAACCGTACGACAGATGGAAAGAAGCTCTTTTCTATTCCTCGCGGTGATGATAACATCAGCAGACGGAAGATGTGGCTCCACAGAATCGGGCGCAAGGATTTCGCGCCCACTGAAAATACCCGGCTATGCGATGTAAGTGACTTCGTGGTTTTTATAAAATGTAAACACTGTCGTAGGTTTCAGCCAGCCATGTGCCTCGCTGGCGTGCCTTTGTTCGTGTATATTCCGTTTCATGGGCATTATCTTAACGACGCTGTTATTGTTTTGGCGTTCTTGATGCGGCTGATTTGCGCATTATAGTTATTTACGTTTCACATCCCGTATTTCTCACAGTGATTAGCTCGAAACCCGAATACAATTGCGTTTGTTTATGTCCTCATAATTCGAGCTTTGTCAAGGGTAAACGACTAATGCGTTGGCTGAGCACTGAATAGGAAAGCCTAGAGCAATGCAGAGTGCCCCTTGCCATTTAGTTGATTTGACCCGTCTGCTTGAAACAGCCTTTCATTTGTGCATTACGCATCAGGGCGTGTCACATAAAGTTATTTTTCAGGTGTGGGCATCCTTTTATAATGTTTAGATGCGACAGCATGTATAAGTGAACTTATTGCAGTTTTCCTGTTCATGCAAGGTTTGCAAGGTTTGCAGTGAACTTATTGCAGTTTTCCTGTTCATGCTCGTTTGTCTAAGCACTTTGCATATTTTTTACAGGACCACTTTGAAGTCGAAAAATTTGAGCCATTACTCCTACAAAGCTCTGGCCAGAAGAAACTGAAGCCGTTTGCCACGCTGCCAGTATGCCACGCTGCCACGTATGCCAGTAATCTGGTTACTGATAATTGTCAGATGCAGCGAAATCCTTTATCCGAAATAAATCTCTTAGAGTATTGTGTATACAAATAATTCGGTTAGCGTTAAAAGACCGCGGGAATACTACCGAGCACTAAAAAATGCGATAAGAGCGCACGTAACTCGCTGCGCACCACTAGAAGCAATCAGTGCGCAATGATGTTTCCGAAAGTTTCGGTATAGCTCACAACCCCCGATATTTTTGAACTATAAAACAAGCCCTTTCAGTTGACCCAAATATCGTCTCTACTTCAAGGTAAGCAGAATTTCAGATCGTGCAAACGACCGTAAAAAAGCGCCGTATGAGAAGCGCTGTGAAACACCGTTCAATAGAATGAGATGCTTCGAAAGTATGAATGTTTTATTGCAAAGCTTCACGCGTCCCCGGATCGTTAGTCGTTGTCCCTACTGCTTGAAGTTTCCCGGGCAGCTTACGCCACAAAGGGCAATAATTAACCGGTTCAAACGCGCACTGAGAGCGGTTTCAGCCGTCCGCAAAATGCACGCGAGCGAGCGGAGCGTCGTCTGCTTGGACCCCTCCAGAGGGCGCGAGTGTAGTTGTCGCTACCTTTATATATATAGGGACCTTACAGAATACTAGAGCCACTGGGAAAATTTTCAGAGTACCGCTAAAGTAGGCTGCACGCGGGCAACATTGAGCAGCGGCGGCCATTTCCCTTCCAGGCCATACGAAGCGTTGCTGGCAGGCGTGGAGACCAAACCGATCTTTCTGCCTCGATGCCGTGTTACGCTCATCTGAACTAGAATATGCGTGTGTGTTTCTTGAAGATGATGCTAGAAGTGATTTCGAGTCACAGATAGTTATGAATGAACTGCGCAGTAAGCAGCGTGATAGTGAATGCAATGTGCGGTGAGTGTCGCAGAGTTCCTTCATGGGCATCATGGTTTCATCAGTCTGGTCTTGCCACGGGTGTGTTCAATCGGTACGGAGGTGTATGTCTTCGACTTCACGCAAGAGGCTGTTTAATTCTACATTAGGGGAACATTGCATGTTTGTGCTAACATTGAAGTCTGCTGAGTATGCAGTCGCTGTTCAGGCTCACTTCACAGCGCGATGAAATGTTGCTGCCGGCGTAACTTGATTATGTGTCTGTACGAGTATTTCTTCACGACGATATGAAAAGCGATTTCCAGTTATCGATGTTTTTAATTGGACGGCGCGGTGTGACAGTAAAAGTAATGTGTGACCAGTGTCGCCGTGTGCTCAATAACTCTCTTCATGGCTTTACCAGACTCGTTTTATGTCACGGTTGTGCTCGCTAGGTACTTAGGTGAACGTGTTCAGTGACTTCCCGCAAGACGCCATTTACTTCTTCACTACGTGAGAACTTGCATGTTTGTGCTGACTTTTGTGATGTGCTAAGAGTGTAGTCGTGTGTTCAGATTTACTTCACAGCGCTCGATAGCGTTCCTTGATTGATCGCTGAATTATACCTTGCTCGCGTATCTTGCTTGCTGTTCCGCTTGTTATGTGTAATAGAAGTGGTGTCTCTACAATCATTGGAAATCGTGCGCGACGTATTTATGTCTCGGCTTGGAACGCCAGCAGCTCAACATATGGGTCAATATGCTTGCGGCAGCTACTCATATATTTTGTTTGCGAATTTCCTCACTGATTCGTAGACAAGTAGGTGGTTAAAAAGTAGCCGACAGCATCTAATTGACCCGAGATGAGGGGTGCTCTTAAGATTTTTTGTTCTTCAACATAAAATTTATTTTGTTAACGTCGAAAGCGCGTGATCAGCGGGTAATTCGGTTCTATTTCAACTTTTTCTTCGTCATGCGCGCTTATTACAGCTTTCTTGGCCCATATTTCTTAGACTTCTGGTCAGAATTCGCATAGCCCAAAAGTTTTCAAAGCGTATGCCAAATGAACACAGTATTGCAGCTGAAAACGTAAACTGTGCACGGAAAGTGTTGCGAACCAACAAGCGCAGCAATACTCTCATAAGGAACTGCGTTTCACGTATTTCCTGAGCAGTTGGAGTACGCCAGAAGCATTTGCAAGATTAGAACGATACGAAAAAAAAAGCTCGGCCTGTGAAATTCACGTTTTACTTTTATTGCACGCTTTCAGCTGTTCCAACAGTCCGAATAACAAGTGTAATTCACTGCTAAAATAGGTACTTATTTCATTGTGACCATCTTCGGCGACTTAACTGCATTGTAAGTGTACGCTCGATAGAATACAACGTGTTAGCATCATATTTTTGCAATAAGTACGCTTAATAACATGTCCTGATACCATTTTATGTCGACAAGTTTCATGCACAATCTATAAGTGACGGTAACGTTGTGCGACAGGGGCGATGATCATGCCACAATTGCCATCAATTTCTACCAGTAAACTGCTATTATTTTATTATTTTTATTTTTTTCATGCCTGACCTGTTTATAGAAATACATGCGCAGTTTGTTCAAAAGATGCAGGTACAAAAAGTTGAGAAAATTGAAGAGTATTGAAGAGCAGCGCGTTATTTTTATTACTGAGCACATTGAAAGACTAAGGTAAAGTATAATGCCCCAGAAAAGTATTTTATGTTAACTTGGTGAGTTATTTTTAATCACTGAGCAGAGTGAACGAATAAAATGAAATATACTGTCGCAGCAGAGTATTTCACGCAGATTTCGCGTCAGTCACTGCAGAGATGAGTGTTCTTGGAGGGGGCGAATCTTTTGCGGTCAAGTCCATTCAGTCAGTAGAACGCCTTTCTTCGGCGTTTTTCCCGCACAGAATGCGAAAACAAACAATAATCCCACTTCCCGTTCAGTTGCTGCTTAAGTGTACTTCCTCGCATCTTTATGGTGCGTTAAAAAAAAACTTCGAAATACTCCGGGGTATTCTGCTAATGCTAAAAGCCCCGCCACGCTGCACGATCAAGTGTGCGTGCACCGAAAGCGCTTGGACGGAATATGTTGGCGCGAGATCACGTGATGCGAGTAAGCCAATCGCATTGCCGGCGGCACGCGGAAAGCAGGTGCGATACTCTGAAGATTTTTCAGTGATTCGGTTTCATGGTTTCAAGCGTTGTACCCACACACACAAAAAAAAAAAAAAACGTCCAGTCACCTCATTTATCAGCCCCAAACGTCGAAACTGTAAGCCCGTTTTCAAGTTCGTTTCCAGGGTAAGGAAAGTCTCTTTCGTTTTTTCAAACAAAAGACCCGTGCATAATGTACAAAGGAATCTTTTTTAACTTTAAGTAGCTCAAAAGAACATTTATTTGAATATAGTTAGCCAAATAAAGCAAGAAAACTGTAGAAAATCAGCGGGCTATTTTCTAAAGCTCTTGTTGTCTACCGATGCTGTCAAGGCAAATCGTTGGAGAAAACCAGATGTAATCTAGGGCCTGTGTTTGTAAAGAGTGAAATGGTCTATAAAAACGCGCTGGAATAAAATGCAGGTGTTCCCTTAACCTAAAAATAACCTCCCCAAACGCAGCGATGCCACTGATTTTGATGGCGTCTACTAGGTTCTATACGTAATTTCTAACAAAAAAAATTAGGTACGTTCTGGTCTGGTGGATCCAAAGACTAGCCATACTAATATACAGGAAGTTTCGGTGAGTCAATGTTGTCGAAGTAGAAAGTATACTTTGAAATCCGTAACAGGAAGCACAAATTTCGGAGCAAGATTTGAAAATAAAAATTTGACCCAAATTTACCTGTCTAATAATGAACATATGACGGTGAAATTAATGACGTTAGAGTCTCCACACATATCAATTTGAAACACAATGAAATTGAATTGAGTGGACCACTTTAAGGATTGTTTGAAGCAGCACATGCATTTCTCTCATCGTATAGCGAATTGATCAGTCTCAGTTGAAAAGGTAACTGTTCGGTAGAGGAGTATATTTTACAGAATTATTTGAAATGCTCGAGAACTGCAAAGAAATTATGCTATACTGGCATAAGTTTTATGACCTCATAAAAATCAACAAAAAATACACAAAGGAACGCCATAATTTTTTATTATTCAATTTCTTTTTTCCAGGGCATTTTCTGTGCAGGCAGCGACAAAAGGCTGAAACAGCCCGAGGAGGCCCGTACCCCCCGTTTCATTCATGCAACGTTCTTAAAACGCATACCGTAGTGTGCACATCATATCGAAATTCGGGTAGCGTTCAATATATAGTCAAGAAAACTGATAAAAGGACATCGATATCTTATGGTTAGAAAAATGAGGTGCATTGCATATACACATAACAACATAATTTACCCAGAATACACATTCGTAATTTATAGGGTTTACGATTATAAAGGAGTCAGAAACACCGAACAATAATTAGACGATTGAGTCAACCTATTTGCTTTGCTCTTAAAACAGGCGCGTTTCGTAGCGAGTGCAAAAAAATATAATAATCAATATCTTTGACTAGGAAGAAAAAAAAAAGTACCGGACTTTTTTGACTTTCAGTTCTCTGGAGTATATAAAGGGGACTGTGCCACGTATACTTGTATACTTTCGTACGTGTATGTTATGCATACTTTTTCAGTCACTTGAGCGAAGGACGCAAATCTAGACCTTGAGTAATGGCGAACTTACCAGTGGAGTAGACGACATGGAATCCCCGACCAGCTGTGGAGGCGTCTGTGCGGAATCGTAGGAACATGTCGTTGCCGGTGGACAGCAGTTGTCCTGGTCTTTGCTGATCATTGCATAGCAGAGCGAGCCGACTGTTGCGATCCGATGCACCGTCGAAAATCTGCGTGCGGGCCGTGAGAGTCTTTAGTGAAGGCCGGACGTCGCGGATTCTTTTAAGAGCGACAAAGCGGACAAGCACACACGACGACCTTGAGATGGCTAATCAATAAGATCAGCAGCAAGCTGAGCTAGCTAAAGAAGCAAGCAGACGAAAGAGAGTAGTTATAAAGAATGCGAGTTTGGTTTTTATTACGATTAGCTAATCCTGGGAAAGAGACAATGGAAAAACACGCGTACTTTTAAACTTCAATGATTGTTATCGGTTAGTTTACGTCTTTCAGAAGCCCCTCACCGCGCAAGCGAAGTTTTCATAGCTATTTCATCGCACTCGCAAAGCAAATATATTTGAACCATAATGATGACTTCGATGCTCATGATTGTAGCTTACAAAGAAGCAATTTCTTGCTCCACAGGATGTGCCAGCTGACTCATCATCATCACCATCACCATCATCATCATCATCAACATAATCATCAGCCTGATTACGTCCACTGCAGGACAAAGGCTTCTCCCATGTTCCGCCAGTTAACCTGGTCGTGTGCTTGCTGCTGCCAATTTATACCCGCAAACTTCTTAATCTCATCTGCCCACCTAACCATCTGTCTCCCCCTAACCCGCTTGCCTTCTCTGTGAATCCAGGTAGTTACCCTTATGATGACCAGCGGTTATCCTGTCTACGCGCTACATGCCCGGCCCATGTCCATTTCCTCTTCTTTATTTCAACTATGATATCCTTAACCCTCGTTTGTTCCCTAATCCACTCCGCTCTCTTCTTGTCTCTTAAGGTTACACCTACCATTTTTCTTTCCATTGCTCGCTGCGTCGTCCTACATTTAAGCTGAACCCTCTTTGTAAGTCTCCAGGTTTCTGCTCCGTAGCTACGTACCGGCAAGATACAGCTGTTATATACCTTCCTCTTGAGGGATAGTGGCAATCTACCTGTCATAATTTGAGAGTGCTTGCCAAACGTGTGCCACCCCATTCTTGATCTTCTAGTTACTTCAATCTCGTGGTTCGGCTCCGCTGTTAGTATAACTGTCCTAAGTAGACATAGTCTGCTACAAGTTGAAGTGCACTATTACCTATCTCGAAGCGCTGCTCTTTTCCGAGGTTGTTGTACATTACTTTCGTTTTCTGCAGATTAATTTTAAGGCCCACCTTTCTGCTCTCCTTGTCTAACTCCGTAATCATGAGTTGCGATTCGTCCCCTGAGTTACTCAGCAATGTAAGTCATCGGCAAAGCGCAGGTTACTAAGGTACTCTGTATTAACTCTTATCCCGTACTTTTCCCATTCTAGGCTTCTGAAAACCTCCTGTAAGCACGCGGTAAATAGCATTGGGGAGTTCGTGTCTCTCTGCGTTACACCCTTCTTGATTGGTATTCTGTTGCTTTCTTTATGAAGCACTATGGTAGCAGTTGATCCCCTGTAGATTTCTTCCAGGATGTTTATATATAGTTCATCGACGCCCTGATTCCGCAGTGTCTGCATGACGGCTGATATTTCTACTGAATCAAACGCCTTCTCGTAATCTATGAAGGCTATGTATAGTGGTTGTCTATACTCTGAGCATTTCTCTATTACCTGATTGATAGTATGAATGTGGTCGATTGTTGAGTATCCTGTTCGAAATCCTGCTTTTTCCTTTGGTTCATTGAATTCTAATGTTTTCTTTACTCTGTTAGCAATTACTTTTGTAAATAGCTTGTATACTACAGAGAGGAAGCTGATCGGCCTGTAATTCTTCAAGCCCTTGTCATGTCCTTTCTTATGTATTAAGATGATGTTAGCGTTCTTCCAAGACTCTGGTACTCTTCCCGTCAGGAGATACCTCGTAAACAGGGTGGCTAGTTTTCTAACACAATCTGTCTTCCATTTTTCAGCAGATCTGATGTTACCTGATCCTCACCAGTAGCTTTGCCTCTTTGCGTGCTCTCCAAAGCTTTTCTGACTTCTTATATTATTACTGGTGGGGTGTGAACTGGGTTACTGCTAGTTCTTATAGTATTAAAGTCGTGGGTGTCCCGGCTACTGTACAGATCTCTGTAAAACTCCTCCGCTACTTTAACTATCCTATCTATATTGTTAGTTGTTTTGCCTTCTTTGTCTCTTAGTGCATACATCCCATTTTCGCCTATCCCAAGTTTACTCTTCACTGCTTTGATGCTTCCGCCGTCTTTCAGAGCGTGTTCAATTCTTTCCATGTTATACCTTCTTATATTGCATACCGTACGCCTATTAATCCACTTTGAAAGCTCCACCAGTTCTATTTTCTCTGTTGTACTTGAGGCATTCACAATTTGACGCTTCTTAATGAGATTCTTCGTTTCCTGGGAAAGCTGACTCACGGTAAGCTAATTGAAAGAATTCCGATGACGTAAGTAGATGCGACCAACAGAGTTTTGTTAGTTTCTTGCATAGCGGTAATTTTAGGTTTCAACCATAAGTTAATAAAAAAATATTGTTTACGCATTACATTCATCATTTGCGAAATTGCAGAAATTTCAACGTCGCATGATACATCGCATTCGAAATCACCTAACCAAAAAAAGGCATTATGTCTTTTTAGTTCATTTCAGAATCACTGTTTCAAGCCGAGAAAGTGAGGGTCAAAAATTTCATTCAGAACAAAGAATAGTGAACAGCAACTTGTGTTTCTTCTTATGTGAACATCACCAAGTTCAGAACACGCCACTCGTGATGACAAAACTCTTCAAATAAAGAAATATTACTCGCTAGGCCCTAGTTGCCGCGACACTTTCTCTTAGAGGGACCGACAACTGCCCTGCATGAAATGAGATGACTGCACGGATGGAAAGATTATTCCTCGTAGTGACTCCAACAAGCTGTATTTTTTTCGTTAGAAAAGGGGCTATATTTTTATTTGTTCATTGAAAATCGTGAAAGTAGCCTGTGGCATTACCTGGTGGCACAAACTTTAATTATCCCAGCTGCTCTGTGACGTGACCGTAAACTAGTGTACAGAATCAACAATTTTCTTGTTAGTATTAAAATATTGTTTGTTTCTCTATATAGTAAAAACCATTACTAGATAAAAATGTACTTATAGGCCTGCGTTAGTAGGGCGCAATGAAGTGGCCCTTTTTTGGCAAGATGTAATGATCCCGCGCTCGTCAGCTCGTCTTGAACAAAATTTTTTTTTACGTGCTCATGAAACCATTCACGCAGTTTCCAGGTTACTAAGATTTTGGAGTGATGTGGCTTTTTTCTACGTACACGTAGTCTCTGAAATGGCGCACAGTGACGTTTTCGGTGGCTTGACTTGGCTCGTGAGTCGCGAGACGGGACAAGCCATCCGCGACACAGGCGCATCAACCTTGGGCGCAAGCACACGCAACGCGGTAAAAATATAGAAAAGATGTGTAAAGCCACATCGTCTCATCGTAACGGCCTGTTATTTTCAGAAAGTAGATGTAAAGCTCAGAATAAACGTAGTTAAGCATAGTTACTGGAACTCTTGAGAAAACGAAACAATGACAGCACGCACAAGTCGCCAGAAGGGCTACCGGCATCGCTATCAATTCTCAGCGTTGCTGGACAAAAAGGCACGTCGGTGTTCAGAGCCTTTCATATAAAAAAATACTGCTGGGAAAATAACTACGTACGTTGGGGAAGTTACTACTGCAGCTGCGAACACTGCGAAGGGTAAGCTTTCGGGCGTACCGGAAAAAAGAAACTGAGTTGGAAAAAATCAGTTCTCGGTCCCTTTAACGCTTTGCTCCAGTTGCTGAAATTATGCATTACCGACAGCAGAAGAGATATGTTTCTGCCTATAAGCGTTCTACTAAACGTTAATTTTCTTGCGAGCAGCTAGAAATCCAGAGATAAAACAGAAATTCTATAATGTCGTTTTATCGCGCACTGAAACTCTGAAATTTCTGTATATTGTTTCGCCCAATTTGAATTTACTGACAAAAAGACAAATATTACAAGCTCATCATTAACTTGTGAATACGAAGCGGAATGAAAAGCGAGGTTATGAATAGCCATGAAATCGTCATGCAAATTCATAAAACGAAGAGCCAATTTCAGGAACATTCAGTTTCTTTTATTCGCGTAATTTGTTTTCCAGGACTTGACGATAGTCTATATAGAGCAAGATCGTTTGTATGAGCATAGATTTACCACTTCACTGCACGCAATGTAATAAAAAGAACTAAGGTAGGTGCAAAAGAGTTGGAAAATGAAGTATAGCTGTGCTCTGCGCAGTTAGAATGTTCCTGAAGCTGCACAGCAAGCTATTTGCAGTTTGTCCTAAATGCACTACTAGTAGACAAACTACTAAAGTGCCGCATTGAGAGGGAATGAAACATCGTGCCATATGCTTAAGAACACAAACAGGCTTAACGTTCTTTGTTGCAACGACGGAAGCAAAATTACGTCAGCGGAAGTATTCCTGCCACTTAATTTCGGCATCGGAACGCTATCTAGAAAATAAATAAAACTTAATTTCGCTTGCGCCCTGGTTTGCTAAACCGCTTGACTCAGTGAAAGTAGACTACAATTTTTGAGAATCATTATGATGACTTGGTCTGTATATCACATAGAATATTGAGGACGTACGGAGGCAGCAGGATGACGATCGACTGCTGCCGAGAGGGCGCACAACGCCTGCCAATTTTTCGGAGATTGAAGTAAATAGAGGAAATAAGGAGCTTATAACAGAGGAAACTGATATAAAGAATAGAGAAACGACGGAGGCTTGGACGCGAGTAAGTAGAAACTGAAGATAAGCTATACGGAATCAACATATTTGCACAGTGCAAGACTACGAGTAGTTACGACGTAACCATAGAAGAAGAGACAGCGGTCGTTCTGTCCTTGTCTCTTCTTCTGTAGTTACGTCGTAACTACTCGTAGTCTTGCGCTGTGCAAATATGTTGATTCCCAATCACCAACTAGCCCAAGCATCTGTCTTTTCAAGTTACATTTCTATACGGGAGGCCAAATCAGTTCAAAAACTGATTCGGCCTCAAGGAGCCTAAAGGAGCCTTAAGGAGTTACGTACTTCCGTTGAGCCCTGCTCACCTTCCTTAACTATAGTTAAGGAAGGTTAATGGGTCAACCGGTGTGATCACATTGAGCAGCACACTCTCGGTCACCGGCTGTCATGAAGTGTCGCACACGTAAGACCAATCAGGCTACATTTGTTATTTGCCGTGTGAGCTGCCTAACGAATGCACGACACTTTTGAATAGGTTGTTCAAGCGACTCTTGAAGCCACAAGAAGCACACGATGGACTGTCCGAAAGTCATTGACAGTATAGACACTTGGGTGCTTATGCCGTCAAATACTTGAGTGATTGCACGTTGTCACTTCCGCCATTGTTGCCATTTCGCGCCACGCCCGGGTACCTCGCTGGGTACCTACAGCAGTTTGCGTGCTGCAGCACGGGTTGTCGAGGGCTCGTAATCTGTTGCAGCACGTGAGGTTTAAAGAGAAGCCGTGCGGTTTTTCGTTGTCCAGCTTTAACGAGCTCATCGAGTAAGGAAGGCCTCGCTTGTTCACTCGATACAAGACCGGAAAATCAAAACGTGTGACACGTATACCAGCCACCACGTACGCCGGCTGCCCGCCACGATCTACGAGGGCCCATTATTTCGCTTTCACTACAAATTGCATGGCCCAAGAACAAGTGAAAGCTCAAAGTCTCTCGAGCCGCAATTTCAAAACTGGATGAGCGAAGCACACAGCTTCCATCAAAAACGAGTCATCGTGCAGAACTAGGCAAGTTTACAGGAGATATATTTTAATAATAATTTTAATATATTGATGCGGCCCACACCACCAAAGTAGCAGTGCCGTTCACCGAGGCTTTTAAAAAGTGATGATGTTGAGCATCTTTGATTGGAATTTGTGGAAACAGCCGAAGAATATATTATGCAAGGTAGAGGCTCCGCGTGGTGCGTGCCGCGGTGACGCCGGTCACTTTTTTTCTATATGTTTTGACACAATTTTACCTTGTATATTACTTTTGTTGTTGCACGCGAATGTACAGTAGAGTCCCCGAAAATTATGGAGACCATTTTAGGGAATCAATCGACCAGTTTTTAAAAAAAAAACTTGACCCCCCAACTCAAACCGATCGGCTATTCTTCAAATCACGAGTGAACGAATAGCGTTTCACATACATTTTCACAGTTTGTTTGAATGCAATACCCGAATTCCCGCGACCGCCTTCACAATTTTAACCGCCTCCATGACACGCTCATTGTGCACGCAGCGGTCGCGGACAAATTTGTATACACAGTACCTATCTCTGTTTGCAGGTACGTGCTGGGATATAGCAATTACCGGTAATGAAGTTACACCCGAAGACGGAAATATCACAAGTTCTTCAAGTCGTTTTGTTAATCTGCGCCAGCGAAACATGCCGGTGCTTTTCGGAAAATTGCAGTGTGCGTTCTGAATTTTAGGTAATAACCTTCGGCAACGAGAACACCCCGACGCTCTGCTCGCTCTTCGTGGACTGTTATATTAACTTGTCTCACCAGCATCTGATAACTGCTCGAACTTGCATCCTTAGGCAAAACTGAACGAGCGCATGCACCATGGAAACAACACGGCAGCGATCGGCCACGGAGCCAGTAGGAACCCGGGCATGTCGGTTGCGCATTTCGCAAGTGACGAATCGGCGCTGCGCCACGCACGCGTTCACACTATGCATACCGACACAGTACCAACCGTGCGATTTCGTGCGACTTTTGCACCGTCTGGGATGGCAGCCTCTGAGAATCAGCACAGAGAAATACCCCGTGAATCATTAAATTGCGCTGGGGCAAACATATTGGAGAAAAACGGGGGGGGGATATGTATGCAACAGTTAAATATTGATACGTGTATGGAACTGTCGCCCCGACACAGCTGAATTGGCACCCAAATGAAGAAGACGATCACGTGGTTGTTGTGGGTTGGACTCTCGAGCTTCTCCCGTTGGCCTGATTGACTGTGCGCTCTTTAAGCCTTTAGCAAGACGGTGAATAAATCTTCCCCGCAACATCTTTTGGTGGAAGGGGCGGAGTCTTCACACAACCCGGCTCTGGAACTCTGCAGTGGACGCCAGCTTTGTCCAGTCGCGATGCCTGAAGCTGGCACTCAGGCCTCGCCATCCGCGCCGGCTCCATCACCTGTGATTCCCCCCCCCCTCTTCTCGACCCTGCCACGTTTTCCGGGACGGACAGCACGGACGTCGAAGAATGGCTCGCATTATTCGAGCACGTCAGCAAGCACTACAGGTGGGACGAAAACGCTTATGCTGGCAAATATTCTTTTCTACCTGCGGGGTACGGCACGCGGCTGGTATGAGACGCATGAAGAAGAACTAACCAGCTGGGACACATGCAAGCAAAAGCTTCGCGATTTGTTCGGTCGGTCAGTTGCTCGTCAGATGGCAGCCAGGCAGGATCTCGCGTCGCGTGTTCAATCATCGACGTAGTCATACGTCACGTACATCCAAGACGTACTGGCACTGTGTTGGAAGACTGACAAAAACATGTCCGAGGCGGACAAGATCAGCAACGTGTTGAAAAGCGTTGCTGATGATGCTTTCAACATACTAATGTGCAAGAACTGTTCCACTGTCGACTCCATCATGTCTGAATGCCGACGATTTGAACAAGCTAAAAGCAGGCGAATAAACCACCACATCACGAGACTACCAAACACTGCTGCGACTTCGTCTTGCGAGAATTCCGCAGCGCCCCGTTCACTTGCACCTCCTGCCAATATTGCAAGGATTGTTCGCCAGGAGCTGGAAGCCATGGCACCAGCTTCCTATCAGCCCCCTGCGCAAGACAACTGGGCAACAGTCTCGCTTATTGAAGCCGTCGTACGTCAGGAGTTTGCTAGCCTGGGCGTCCAGGTTCCCCAGCCCGCCAGACTTATGCCGCAGCCCATGAGCACTCCCGTCCACAACGCTGACCACCACTCTGCTCCACTTGTCGCTGCGGCAGCTGCGACTCCTCGGTTTCCATCACGCTACCGAAATCCATCTGAGTGGCGCACGCACGATGATTGACCCATCTGCTTTTCTTGCTCTCGAGTTGGACACATCTCCCGCCATTGCCGCAACAGGTGGTATCTCCGGCCAAGCTTTCCTAATGTCGACCGCCGTCAGGACCATGGACACTATTCGCAACCCGGTTCTTCGGATGACCATATTCAGGACCCTTCAGCTAGCCGTTCATCTCCACGCTCCGAACCGTCCTACGCTGACGTCGCAGCCCAAAGAAACTGGTCTAGCCGCTCGCTAGACAATATTTTTTAGCCGATCTCTGCGTAAAGGAACACGACCCTGCAGCGAAGTAGGTGACCGTTATGCTCTTTGATGTTATTTCTTTCCTCAATCATTTCAAGACTGTAAAAGAAGGCGCATGTGATCACCGCTCTTCTGAAAGTTTCAAATCTTTGCAGGGAAAAATATTTTTGCCCTGTTTTCTCGGGGGCTACCAGTTATGTAAAAGCGTCTGGTACTTGGTCATGGCTTAAATAGTGTGCGTTCGTTCTAACAAATATAGGTGTACGAAGGCGTTGTGTCGTGTATTAGACTTCTTGTGTCCTCGTTTTTAGCGCTGTCCGTTTAAAAAAAGCATAACCAATTCTAACTTGCTTGAGTGTCAATCATCGTGAAGTAAACTTTATCTCTCATTAATTTCGGCAGGTGGGGACCATAGGAAGGCGTCAAGAAAAGGAGTTACGTACCTCCAGTGCATCGTACCGGCATCGTATGTGTCTTTCGATGTCCATGTCGACGACGGCGAGGGAAATGCGTGAGCCCTCGTTGGCGTGTATGTTCCATTTACACTCGGCGTGGTGGCCGTACGGCTGCGGGTAGTTGGGCGACACGATACTGCCGGTGGCGCCACCCGTGGTACCACCGCAGCCTGTGCAGTGAAGTCATCACAGTTCGAATTCTCGTACATTGCGAAGCTGGTTCAGTCACAAATTCACGCTGATACATGAAACACTGCTGAGCCGCTTCAGTAGCTTTTAAGAGAGGTATTTAGCATATTTTTTTTCAGGCCGAAGTATTTCCAGGGCAGAACAAACATTTTTAGGGGTCTTTTCTCGTGAAGACACCATTGAAAAGCACAAATGAATAAAGAAGGCTGTAAGCACAATGATTTTCACAGGATAACCATGCCCGTTATACTGGACACCAGGATTCAATTGTTGCACATGTGGGCACACACACACTGCTATCTTCTTTGAAAGAGTGCTGCTTTTGGCCCCGTCAGAGGGTTAATCATCTTATAAAACATGAGCATGTTTTATTTTGACCCCAGAAAAAGTCTCTGATGGTTAGCTGTTGCACGTAACATTCAGCAGCACAAAAAAAAAATACCGACAAGGGAGCCCGTCTAGCATTCACAAGTGATTTTCATCAGAAGCCGCTTCCTCCTCGTGCTTTATGCGTTTGATAGATTCTTATCATGTCCCAGTTTAATTTTATATGCGAAACATTTCTATCTATCTATCTATCTATCTATCTATCTATCTATCTATCTATCTATCTATCTATCTATCTATCTATCTATCTATCTATCTATCTATCTATCTATCTATCTATCTATCTATCTATCTATCTATCTATCTATCTATCTATCCATCTATCCATCTATCTATCTATCCATCTATTTATCCATCTATCTATCCATCTATCTATCCATCTATCTATCCATCTATCCATCTATCCATCTATCTATCCATCTATCTATCCATCTATCTATCCATCTATCCATCTATCTATCCATCTATCCATCTATCTATCCATCTATCCATCTATCTATCTATCCATCTATCTATCTATCCATCTATCTATCCATCCATCTAGCCGCCTACGACATTTAGCTCTTCTGGCCGTTTCGATGATGGTAGCGATACCAAAATTGGTATGATACAACATGACCGTATGGCGAACATAATTGACTAGTCATAACATGAAAATCATGGCATGTATGTCGAGTGTCGTTTTACATGTCATGGTCTTGCTGCTCTTGCGTTGGTTTCACTCACATGATATGTTGCAAAACTGGTGTGGTATGGCATGCCTGCATGGCGAACACAAGCGACAGACCCTAACATCAAAATCATGATATGCGTGTCATGTAACAACATGACTATATGACATGCTCACGATGCGCTCGCGGCCGTTTCGCTAGCTTTGCATATACCGAATTTGGTATTATGGGACGTGAATGGATGACGAAGGTATCCGACTGATGCAAACATGATAATCATGAGATGCGTGTCATGTAAGAACAATAATACACGCCACACTCAAGGCGCCAGTGTACTTCAACGTGAGCCGGCGCGCGTGTGTGCCGGCGTTCGTTTTATCGCGTCACGCCGCTGATGTAACGCAAGCCACCAATATCCCCCTAGTTGAGATCAGTGTGTCTGCCCATTGACAAGTGGCATCGCCCATTGACATGTGGAATTTCGCGTCGGTTGCCACCGAGCCGCGCCGACGGACGCTGGTCGCGGCGGTCGCGCCTGGCGCCACACTCTAGAGTGTTCGCGTTTTGCTATCGTTGCGCCCAGCGTGCGCGTGCGCCAACGTTGTGTCGGAATATATTGGGCCCTTCATGACGCGCTCACCGTAGTTGCGCTAGCTCCACATATACCAAATTTGGTATCACAGGAAGTGAATAGACGGCGAAGGTATATGACACGTCCAAACCTGATAATCATAATACGCGTTTCATGTAAAACATGACTACATGCTACGCTCAAAGCGTTCTTGCAGCCGTTTCCCTAGTTTCACATATACCAAATTTGGTATTACGTGACGTCAGTGGACGATGAATGTGAATAGCACGTCCAAATATGATAATCATAATACGAATTTCATGTAAAACATGACTACATGATACGCTCATAGCACTCTCGCGGCCGTTTCGCTAGCTTCATATGCACCAAAGTTGGTGTCAGGTGACGTTAATAGATTACGAAGGTAAATTGAACGGCCAAGCATGATAATCATGAAATGTAAATCATGTGCGGCATAATTTACCTCCTCCTCATGACGTTGTGCTGATTTTAAAAGACCTATCACCCTTCCTCATTAGTGCTTCGCATATCATCGATTCCCATTGTATGTGGAAACTGCCAATTTTTTTCTATAAGCAAAATTGTAAGGTTGGACAATAACACTGCTTCGATTTCACTACTGTAACGAATGCACGCTTTCAAGCGCGTCACTGTTTTAACTGTGCGACTAACTTTCTAATAGCGTTGGCTTATACTGGTGATATATGCTTGGGAATCAATCGTCTGTAGCTACATACTGTACGCTTACGACTTACCTGTCAGCGCGCTGTCGTAGTAGATTTCGAATCCCGAAGCCCGCTGGTTGCTTCCGCTCACAAAGTGCAGTCGGAGAGTGTTGGTGTCGGAGACAAAGTTTGAAGGCGCGTTGCGCTGGCAGAAGCGGCCTGCCAGCGGTGACGTCGCTTGGCCACCGTTCCTTGCGAAAGGAAGAAAAACGAGAAAAAGAAAACCACATGAAGCACCGCAAGGACGTTCCTGAACAGAAAACACTACAGGCTAACTATATTGTAACCTGTCACATTAAGAATTCAGGTTAAATGAACATACTGTGTTAAACAGTGAGTAATTTTCGATACTGAATGCAGAAAAGAGCAGAAATAAAGTACAAGTTCGGTAATCGAACTTTTGTTAACTCCGGAGAGTCGAATAATTCAGAAGTGTTCTCTCGTCGCGGCAAGCACATTGTTGTGGCGCAACGTCAAAAAAAAAAGACAAGCACACGTCGAGACAGCTCAACAGCAAGTTCATCATGATGAAGATGATGCTCATGCGCTGAATGACAATGACTCACTGTGGACTAAAGTCGGGCGGATCATAAAGTCTGAAAATGTTCATTTGCTAACAGACGTTAGAGCGTCAATTAGGGTTAAGGGATATCTGAACCAATTGCAGCCTAGATCAAGTTCAAGTCAGCTGAGCAAAAAAAAAAAAAAAACGCCTTTCTTCTCTGCGAATATCGTCAAAGCCAAGCGTTTTCATTGTCCACATGGCAATGAAAGCGCGTGACACAAGTCAATGGATTGTTTGACAACATCGAGCTTTCGTCGGGGTATATTCCAGCCTCGCACTCTAGCCCAAGGTCTATCCAAAAATTCAAACGCTTGCGTGCTCTATTCAGACATTGCTAGCTTAGATCGCATGTTTATAGGTGGTGCCCTGCGTTACCGGTTGACGAAGGCATTGCATCGCCCAAGTGGAATCCTGGGCTACGCTGTCCAGATTTGAAAACACAACTACAGCCCGTCTAACGGGTTCATGCACGACGTGGCAGAGAGGCTAGGCCTATGTCACTCCGCACGTGGGAGCGGCCCACGCCTTGTCAGCCCACGCACCCACGAATGTAAATAACGCTTTTTATACCCAATTGCCGGCCCATATATGTTTAATGAAGTCTTTTTTCTCTCTCTCATACCCTGCTATCAAGCTCTTGTCAGTTGGGTCATATTTGGCAGCTACGTGCGGATGATTTTATGAGCTCGCCAAGCATGAAGCGCCGCATATGTACGACGCAAATGAGCGAAAACAGCGTTCGCGAACAATTGAAACGGCCGCAGGCCTACAGGTTTGCGTGGTCGCCATCCACAATCGTACCGCAGCTGTGTTGTAGGCGACCAAAGCTTCAGAGGCAGTGGGAAATTTGTTTTCTTTTCGACTTGACTCATAGGCGAAGTGCGGGGGTGCCTAGTGTAATCGCGCAGATAGCGACTGGAGTCGAAACCGAGGTACTCAGAAGCTTCTTTTTTGTCTTTTGCGTTCACATATGCATAATAATCATCCATGAATGTTAATTAGTAAGGCTAGTTTATTCTGTAGCATATGCGGGCCTCCCCAGTTTAGATTCTAGTGGGTCGTGGGAGTGCCTTAAGACCTGCTAGCTTGGACAACTCAACATGGTTGAAGCTGTTTAGGAAGAGCTTCAATGGGGGTCTTAACACTGGCATAAAATACGCTGGGCACATTGTGATGAACAAACGATCAATTTACACCGATTTCTTGGACAAGAAAGATATAGTCACATGCGCGTGGTGGTGTTTGTGATGGCGGTATGTAATAGGGGGTAGGTTTACAGCCCGTTCCAGCCTAGGACAAATGTCTCAAAAAAACCCTCGAGCCATGCTCACATTCGGAACGATGTCACAAATTACGAAAACTGCGGCTTAAAAGCAGCAGTTTTCACAAGGTTTTTGTAAGCAATGCTCTTGCGAAAATTAAACACTAGTTTACATATGCATAAAGTGAAAAAAAGTATTGGTGTAATGGGTAGTAATTGATTCTTTTCTTATACTTTCTATATTTCAGCATTTAGTTCATTCGAACAATTTGGTGGTCCTTCGGAACCCGTATTAACGAGCTTTGCTGCATATGCATGAGAATTGAGTACATGATCAATAGAGTTTTGTAGTTTATAAACTGTGTACCACGTATGCGTCATACAACACGCGTATGTCGTAAAATTCTGGAAGGGATCTTTATTTGGCTGCATGCCCGTCAGCTTACCCAAACACAAACTTTATTTAAAACAAGAATAGGCCCCAGGGTTCACCTAAGCTTCATCGGCAACATTTCCTTCATAAACTAACACAAAGAATTTACGCTTAATAAAATTAGGCACACATGATAAACTGTTCACAGACTGATGACAGAAAAACAAGAAAAAAATTTGTTGATTTAAATAGACATGAGAACGAAATTCAGTGCGCTATTGACACACACGGGCGAGTTTGTCATACGCGCCCTAAATCTCACATAGCTTACTCTCAGTGATTTTCAATGGTGGGGTGGTGTCGCAATCTGGAAGCGGTGAAGTAATGCATCATGACCCTGACGAATGCCGTCAAAGAGCGAGCAGTTCGATAGCTCCAGCGCGATGGATGTTTTCGGTGCATAATTGTAGGTGCATACCACCGTAATTGATTATTGGGTTCAGCGAAGATGCTGTTACGTGTTTTGCCTTTCGCGTCATGTTAGCATGATGCATCAACTATGTTTCACCGTCGTCGACTGATTCCAGTGCGATAGCCCCCAACTAGTAACACTGATGTAATAAGCAGCACGGAAAGGCAATAACGTAAACAGCGAAAGTCGCGCAGTGCTTGGTGCAGCGAGAAGAACTTCAGCAGTAAGTGAAACCACTCTGCGTTCACGGCTCAAGCTGTCAGTTCTGCATATCGCGTTCCTGAATTGTTGTGTGTCATATGCGTGAACACGGGTGATGTTGCCTTCTTACGGGAATGTAAATCTTGGCGTTTTTTCCAGTGCTTTGAATGAAAGTATCAGCGTTATGCGTTTGTTGAGGCGATCTTAGCATGGAGTTCAGAATATGAAATGTCCGAGTGTATATTAGCTGCTTGAGTTACGACAAAGGCTATATTAAATATTTTTGCTTTTATTCGGAGGGATGAAGATACGCCGCTAGGTGTCAACGCTGGCGTAGCCACATCTAGTAAACATTGTGCAAGATGTACAATAAACTATGAACTATTGTTTTGAAGACACGATTAACTTTCGCGTTAAAGTGATTTCTATGACGGAGGATTATGGCATGTAGAGTTTAAAGTCCTAAAACCACCATATGATTATGAGAGATGCCGTAGTGAAGGGCTCGGGAAATTTCGACCACCTGGGGTTCTTTAACGTGCACCCAAATGTGAGCACACGGGCCTACAACATTTTAGCCTCCATCGGAAATGCAGCTGCCACCACCGCCAGGATTCCGTCCTGCTACCTGCGTGTCAGCAGCCGAGTACCTTAGCCACTTGCTTGACCACCGTTCCGGGACGACTCATATGAGGAAGGATTCACCATCTTTTTTTAAAACAAAACTTGTAGTTCCTACCCTTTAACATTACTTGACGTCTCAGTGCATGTGCAGGACCTTAAGTTATTCCGTTCGAAGTAAGTAAAAGTCAGAATTAAAATTACCACCGCAAACGCAGAACACGCTCCACAAACAAAAAAAGATACTGATACGAGAATTGTAATGAAGCTGGTAATTTTGATTCAGAGTTATGTACTAACTAAGCCCCAATGAAGTTTTATTTTAAACTGAAGTAATGGACGGAAATTTCAGGGAAATCACGGTATTATTCAAAAATGACGATTTTTTGGCGCGAATAAAACAGAAATAATCCGAGTGTGGCATTACTCTTCTTATGACTGTTAAAAATAGTATTGTAATGTTATTGTTATGTATTAAAAATGGTTTATGCTTCCTAAGTTTACTGACAGAAATATAAAAGTCTGGACCGTTTATAATAGCATAATGTGAGCAGCGGAACGCAAACACTGCACCACCTCATTTGAAGTTCATTCGCTGTGGCTTGCCTTGTACAGTAGTGTGTTCGACGCTGAATAGCAGCACTCACAGGATCTCGAGGTAGCTGGGCCGACAGGACGGGTCGCTGGCGATCTCGAAGTGCGTGAAGTTGAGCCTGATCTGGCGGCCATCGGGAACGTGCAGCACCCACGAGCAGTCTCGGTCGCTTAGATAAGCACGTGGATAGAGAGGCGACCGGACGACGCCTTGGGACAGGTAGTAGTCGCCACCGCAGGCTGCGAAGGTCGCGGCAAGACATACTCTAAGCATGCTCACGTTCAAGTCTTGCTAAAGGGGGAAACACATGGCGTAAGATTTTACCAGCACCACTAAGATCATAAAAAAAACCCTAAATTACAACTCCGAATCGTGGCTTTCCTCAGTTTTACGACTACCACACTGTCATTTTTTGCTTTTATTGTAGTTTCAAAGCGTGTCGTTAGCCACGGAATATTTGTACTGTTAGATATTAAAGTGAGACATGTGATGTCGAACAATGCAGAGAACACATAACTATTACCCACAAGCAGTAAGTTTAGCTTTGTGACACTTCATGGTTCATTCAACACAGTAGCATGCAGTTCATTTATCATTGATGTCCTTTGTTCATAGCTCGTAATCTTGCACTTGTCATGCGCCTAGAAATCAACTTAGATATAAAGCACAAGATGGCACCACTGCGAAAAAAGAACCAAAACTATAGTATCAAACCGCGCAGAAGATATGTAAACTAAAAAATGCAACCACCAAACATTTTTTTTTGTTGAAAACAGTCATTATTCACCCGTAAAAAAATTAAAACATGTCATCACAAGCAAGCCTATCGAACTGAATGTTCTTAAGAGCGAATGTGAAATTTTTATCAATAATTCATGAAACATTTTACAGATTACGTGAACATTTAACTCAATGAAGCTGAGGTTCTGGCGAATTCAGCGTTACCTTGTTCTGCGCAATTAAATGCAAAAAACTTTCCACTTGAACGATCCTTCCACTACTGTATTAATTAGGAGGTTTCTACGCTGTCACAAGGAACATCTACGAAAAGTACATAGAAGTATTGCAATTAAAAAAGATGGAAAGACAGTACAAGTCCGTGGTGAGAGACATGGCCGAAGGAATGTACGAACCCGTTCTCTCATTGAGGAAAATGAAGTGAGCAAGGAAGCCTTCTCGCGTAACGCTGTCGTCAGTGCGGAAGATCACTTCTAGCTGCCGACCTGATGACGTCAGAGTGGGTGGAGTCTTGAGTCCGCAGAATCTGCACAGTTGACAAGCTCTCGTCACGTTCCCTTATCGCTATATGAGAGCAATGTATCTAAAGTAATCATAGAGCCAAGTAAAGTCATCGAATATGTATTATGCGAGGGTGTATGCTCAATTTCCAAAAGAGCGATGGCTTGTGCGCTGGAAATTGGTATTGTCTATTTTGTTTTAAGGACAAGTTACAAAGTAAATACGAACGCAATCTCACTCTTGGACGACCGAATTAACAGACTTTCAATAGGGATTTGCTGAGCGCTATGGCGGAGAAAAATAAAATGCGCCACTGTGAATGTGCTACAAGCAGGCATGAGCTTTCTGCTTGCGGCAGTTGGCAGTGATAGTCTGAAGGTACTGCCTTATTTATTAAAAAAGTAACGCATGTGAACACGCGCCTTGTTCCTGATCTATCGAAGCCACATGATACGCTGTAGAGTCTACCTATCGCCATATCACAACACATCCAATTGTCTTGCAAACCGTTCACACATAATACGGAGTAGTGAGAAGCATAAATCACAAGCTCTGACACGGAAATGCAGCTCGCGCTCCTGGATCGAGTCTGTTGGGAGGTTAAGTCCAGTGGAGGGAGCCCTGGTCATAGGGCCCCAGCCATAGACTCCTTAAGATACCCCTTTCCTTTTTTTCTTTAATTTATTTTCCACTCTCTCTCTTTTCGTCCGTGTACTAGAAATACTGTCAGCAGCCACAAATATGCCTGTGTTGCTGTTCTGCGTATTAGTAAATATTGCAGTTAATTAATATGGATGGGACAAATCGGTCTATATTTCTCCATGCACGTTCATTCACGCATTATACGAAATGTTCAGCACGCTCTACCCATGTAACAGGAATCCTACTCGAATTTGCTATATTAGGCCAAATTATTTTTCTTTCTCACTTATACGCAAAGGCTTAAGGGGCAGTACCGCTTGCACACAGGCTAATATTTCATGCACGGCTTGCCCATGGCACGGCTTCGGCCGACCGTAAGAGCTTTGCTGTTCGCAAAAAAACACAGCTGGGCATGCGCCACTGGAATTTAGCAAGCCCCACTGCCGAGTAAAGCCAGTACGGTTGGAAGAACTTCATTTAAGGACCCGAAGAAGTGCCACCCTTTAGGGCGACACCGCGCACGCCGATCCCACGTGGGGAGAGTTAGACCTAGCTTAACTGCCCCATCGGACGCACTCTGAACAGTCCAAAGTTGAAGCTGATATTATGAAACCTTGAAGGCCGAGCTCCATTTGTGCTCTGTGAGGTCCTCATCTCCACGTAACGAGTAACGCAGGTGCGAGCGTTAAATGAAAACTCCGCTTTGCGAAGTGAAGCACGGAAAAACCGGGAAAACTAAAAGGAGAGAGAAAGAGAAAGAAAACTGAAGAGAGAAAGTAAGCAAGTGGTAGAGACAAAGAGAACGAGAAAAATATAGAGAAGTGAAGGAAAACGTTACAGAGATAAAGATATAGAAGGATTAGAAAAAAAAAGAGAGGAAGACCGAAAAAGAAATAGAAACGAAGAAGAGCGAAAAAAGAAGCAGAGAAAGTTAAAAAAATGTGAAAGACAGAGAAAGACAAAAATCGAGAGAAAGTGAGGAAACGAGCCGCTTCGTCATATGCAGTCGTTGTTGCTGGGCGTAATGCACGCAGAACCGCATGCAGCGTAGCCGACTGTAGCACCGTGAGCGCGTGCTCGCGCCAAGAAAAATGCTCCGCCTTAGTGCGGAGCAGTTTAAGTAAAATGGCGCTTGAAAATTGAAAAGAAAAAGAGGACGCAAGACGGAAATCGAAAGAGAGAGAAAGGAATAGAAAAGTACCAACAACAATAGAAATGAATAGCAACAAAGAGAAAAAAATATCGTGAAATCCCACGTACCTTGGAACCTACGTTACGCAAAGCATGCGGAAGGAAGGTTACGTGTTCCATTTTTTATATTAAGTGACACGTCATGGAATTATGATAAACATATGTACAAATTTTACACGCACACACGCATGTTGCAGAGTTGCAGATGTTTATATAACCAGTTGTTTGCGCTTGTGCAACAAAGCCGACTGGAATGCGCTTATTAGCAACACCGGAAGCTGATATGAAGCGCTGATGCTCGCAAGGATGCTGGTCCTGGACACTGCTACACAAATCAACTTCAGCGCATGGCAAATAACCACAATTGACGTTAACCCAACGTGACGGCTGTAATGAAGGAGTACATAAATAACGTTTATAAAATTGGGTAGATAGCCCTGCAACGACTAATGACGTTTCACGAAGATCAGCTTTCATTTGAAAAGTATAGTTCTGAGACCTGGCGTATTTCTGTGGTGAAATGCTTCATTACCCCGCAAAATGCTTGGGTTTGATTCCAGCTGGGACCCAGACATTTATTCTTTGTATTTTTTGGGTCACCACTACCAATGTCGGGTATTTCTTAACGCTCGCACGTTGAAATTGTCCATTTGTGTTCTCCTCGTTCCTGAATAGATACTAAGTTTCAATCACATGTGTCACATACCCGCATAGCAGCGGCACATACCCGCCCGTGGATATGCGCCACTGTCTAGCGGGAAGTGTTTCACGAAGTACGCAACAGGACTGTGACATTATTCGTGTCTTGACCAGAGCGCAACATTCGTCAAACCATCTTACCCTTCCATGCTAATTTTGGTTCACGCCAAGTTAAGGGGTGACCGCGAGATCACCCAAACGTAAGCGCATAGATAGATAGATAGATAGATAGATAGATAGATAGATAGATAGATAGATAGATAGAAAGATAGATAGATAGATAGATAGACAGATAGATAGATTGATAGAGATAGATAGATATATTGATAGAGATAGATAGATAGATAGATAGATAGATAGATAGATAGATACGCTCAATGTCGTCGAGGTTTGCTAATAAATGCTTCGCCTTTAAAAAAACCAGAGAAAAAGACAGAGGAAGAAGAAAGAAGACTGTAAAAGATGAAAACAACCACAGAGAAGAAGAAAAATGAAAAGAACCAAAGGAGGCTTGTGAAACAAGAAGTTTTGGGATGCTGCCACAGTGATGCCTTTGATGTCGTGTGTAATTTCATTTTGAATACTCAACGAGTACCAATTTGATGTGGTATTTAAAATTCTGTGTCATTTCGTTAAGTTAAAACTTGAATTTTCAAAATTATTCCCGTCAGGTTATTACGGCAGTCTGGAATACAGGCTCAAAAGCATATTACTTGTAGTTAAATTGACTATTTTACGTATCATTGCCATTTAATTTCCCTATTTTTGGTTTTAAATTTCACAGCTTAGCTTCATAACATTTAACAGTATCTACGTGTCATTCTTGTCCAATGCCCCAAAATGGGTACATGCCATGCATCTAGGAAAGCAAAGCAAAGCAACGGCTGCCCAGCTCCGCACTGCCTTGAAGTGTGGTCCATTGTTATTATTATTTCCGGCTACAAAACTACCTGAATGCCTGAGTCATAACTAACACACTTGATGATGCTGCCACCCGGTTCTTGGCCGGTCCCCCTTTGTGGGCGAGTGCCAGCAAAGCTAAAGGCTCATCATCATCATAATCAAGTCTGGTCCCATTTGTGCGAGGCTGCCATAGCCTTACCTTTTTGTTTTTAATTATGGTTCTTCTATTACTCGTTGAACACGTTTAGGCTCTGCGGGCATTCTGGCGGCCGCCATGACTGAGCGTTTCTTCGCGCACGTACCTTCCAATCATCTGGTCCGAGGTGTCGTGTATCTCGATGTAGTCGTACGAGCAGTTGGACGAGTCCTCGAGCACGAAGTGCGTGAAACTGAGTCGCACCGCGTGGCCCGGCGGGGCACGCAGGATCCAGCGGCACATCACGTTGTGCCGGTAAGCTTCCCCGGTGCCCCCGCTGGCGCCGTCGTCTCCGCCGTCGCTGTGATCGCTGGCGGCGGCACGAGTCGCAGGGCTCGCCAGGCTGCCAGACTCGGTGAGTACGCCACCGCAGCCTAGGAAGGTAACAATCACGACTCATTAATAAACCGACTTCTCATACAGGGATCCCTATGTTGCGTGTTATGTTCAGTTTCGGTTTCGAATTGACATGTGAGGATGCCAGGGGGCGCCGCTCTGGCATCCGGGATTTCAAGGCGACTGTAAATAAAACCAGTGTGTGTTAGGTAGCCGTGGAGTGCGGTTGTGCTTTCTTTTGGCGCGTAGCGCCAACCCGCGTGTTCGGGCTGGTCGATGTCCCCGCCGGCCGCGTACGTCTCCGTCGGCCGTCTTCTTCTTCTTTTGCTTCGTCGGGACCAGCCAGCCCCCAACACAGCAATGGCGACGAGGATGGGATGTAAGAACCCGTTTCGTTCTCCGTGTTCTTTTTCTTGCTTCTAATGGACCTACCCGGCTAACCCTAGACGCTCTTTGTTCTTAGCAAGGTGGCTACTGCGTGCTGCGTCGCTTCATTTCTTCATTCAGCTACTCTACCTTCGTCTTCAAACAGTGTACTGGCGTCATTTTCTTCTCATCTGCACCTCTTCATTCTTCTTGCTTGAAATGGCGTCTCCTATTCCACCTCCGCTATTTCTTCATTCGCCCGGAGACCCGCCACTTCCGTGGGCGGACTGGAAGTTGGTATTTCAGGCTTACGCAGACGCGGTCGGGGAGGACGCCAGCAAGCCCGAGCGTCGCAAGGCCCTGCTGCTCAACGCGTTGGGCCCTGCCGGGTTAAAGCTTTTCTATACTTTGGAAGCCACCAACGCGTCGCCGACGCCAGCGTCGGGCGATGCCTTCAAGACTGCAGTCGCTCTTTTCGATGAGCATTTTAAAGATGTCTCGTGCGATTATCTCGCACGCGTGAAATTCCAAGAAAGGCGACAATTGCCTGGTGAGCCAATCGCCGAGTTCATTACTTCTCTTCGAACGCTCGCCGCGTCTTGCGGCTTCGGCGCGCTCGAGGACGATATGATCCGCCATCAGCTTTTCATCGGGGTAGCCTCGCAAAACGTCCGCTGCCGCATGCTTCAGAAGGGCTCCTCGATTTCATTATCCGAAGCCCTCTCGATTGCGCGAGAGGACGAGCTTATTCGCTCCCAGTTGGAGCAATTCGCTCCGCATTCAGTGCAGCAACTTTCTGCTGCGGGGGACCAAGGCGGCGGCTCGTTTCACGGGACGCGTCAACATGGCGGCCCTTCACCTTCGTCTCGGCGCGGCGGCCAACATGGACGCTCGCCTGCACAGTCCTTCCGTGGCGGCCAACATGGCGACCTCTCTGCGTCGCGGGGGCGAGGAAGCCGACAATATGGCGACCCCATTCCGCCAAATTCGGGTTTTCAAGAACAGCACCGAGCTTCTAATTCGCGTTCGCAATTTTCTTCTCCAAGCGCAACCACGCATTGCTTTCGTTGTGGATCGGCTCTGCATTTAGCCAATTTTGCGCAGTGTCCCGCGAAAAACCGCACTTGTCTTGCGTGCGGAAAAATCGGACATTTTCAGTCCGTATGCAATTCCCGTCCAGCAAATCTTCCGGAACCAGTTTCTTCGTCCGCTCCTTCGAGCACTGCACAAACCAATACGGTCACTGTTTTAAATGTGGATGGCCTCCACACTACGCCCGAGCCCAGCATCATAGTTTCAGTGGGCCATGTGCCCTTGTCATTTCTCGTGGACACTGGTGCCTCAGTCTCTTTAATCAGTGCCGCTGACTTCCATAGTCATTTTTCCAACATTCGGCTTTTACCTTCAAACGTCGTTCTACAAACATATTCCAAGGAAACGATCGATAATTTAGGTCAATTTACAGCTCAGGTTTCCTATCACAGTCGCACTGCTTCCATTACTTTTTATGTAACAGCCAATGGCAGCTCGCTTTTGGGACGTGATGCAATCAGGGCTTTGTCCATCAACATCATTGGTGCGTCTATGACGTGTGCTCAAGTCGACGTCCAAGATGATCTTCCGACCAACGCGCCTTCTGAATTCCACCACCTGTTCACCCATGAACTGGGTTGTGTGCGTGGTTTTGTGCATAAAGTGATGCGTCGACCAGGTGTGTGCCCTGTGCGTGCCAAGCTGCGCCGCATTCCTCTTCTTCTCCGTGAGCAAGTCTCTGCGGAACTGTCTCGCCTTCAAGCCAGCGGAATCATCGAGCCTGTCTCTGCTTCCGAATGGGTTTCTCCACTGGTCGTCGTCAAGAAAAAAGATGGATCCCTTCGACTATGCGTCGACTTACGAGAACCAAACAAGGCAATCGTCGTAGACGGGTTTCCACTTCCTCACATTGAAGAACTGCTTCATCAGCTCTCTGGAGCGGTATGTTTCTCCAAGCTGGACCTCGCGTCCGCTTATCACCAAGTGGAACTTTCTGAGTGCAGTAGAGACTTAACCACATTTGTATCGCACGAAGGCTTATTTCGGTTTCGCCGCGTGTGTTTCGGGCTTGCATCTGCCCCTGCAGTGTTTCAGAAAATGATGTCAATTATTCTTAAGGGTTGTAATGGCGCCCTTTGTTACTTGGATGATATTTTGGTGTGGGGACGTACTCGCGAAGAGCACGATGCTAACTTGCATACTGTTCTCAACCGCATCAGTGAATGTGGCATGAAGCTTAATAGCAAGTGCATTTTTTCTGTGGATGAGTTACAATTTCTAGGACATAATGTCAGTTCCCGCGGCTTGACACCTGTTGAATCTAAAGTTCAGGCCATTGTCAACGCCCCACGGCCTACTGATGTTAAAACCTTGCAATCTTTTTTAGGTCTTGTGGGTTATTATGCCAAATTTGTTCCACACTATGCTGATGTTGTTGAACCACTGCGTACTCTACTTCGTCAAGCACAGCCTTTTAACTGGTCAGCTGAAGCTGAGCAGAGCTTCATTCGAGTAAAGTCAATACTGGCCTCAAAGCCAGCTGTTAGTATTTTCAATGAGAAGCTTCCCATCGTCATCACGACGGATGCGTCCGATGTTGGACTGGGAGCAGTGTTTCAACAACTCAGAGATGATCAGCTGATTACTATTGCTTTTGCATCTCGTACATTGACCCCTGCTGAACGCAGATATTCAGTAGGAGAGCGTGAAGCTCTCGCTTGTCTTTTTGCCTGTGAGAAATGGCATGTTTACTTGTGGGGCCGGCACTTCACATTACGTACCGATCACCAAGCACTAGTTGCTCTTCTTTCTGCAGGATCCGAAGGCCGCCGCCCCATTCGCATTTCCCGTTGGTGTGCCAAACTCATGTATTATAATTTCAGTGTTCAATATTGTAAGGGTTCTAATAACGTGGTTGCTGATGCACTGTCGCGCCTTCCTCTTCAGATACCGGTTACTGAAGAGCGGGATGAGGAAGTTGTTTCATTAGTTACTTCCTGCATTACTAAAGCTGAGCTTCAGGAAGCTACAGCTGCAGATTCCACTTTGTCTCAAGTTCTCAAATATTTACATGAAGGATGGCCTTCCAAGGGTGCTCTTGCTTCTGAACTCTTGCCTTACTTCGTAGTCCGAGAGGAACTGTCTTGTGTCGAGGACTTGCTTTTCCGCGATGAACGCGTGATTCCCCCTGCTTCTTTCCGTAACAAGCTAATACAGCTTGCCCATGAGACCCATCCCTGGCATTGTCCGCACCAAACAGAATCTCAGAGACAGGTACTGGTGGCCAGCCTTAGTTAAGCAGGTCGAGCATGCAGTTTACAACTGCCATATATGTCAGGCAGCTGACAAGTCTGCTAAACCTGCATTTTCTCCGTTGCAGCCAGTCGAGTGGCCTGATCGGCCTTGGCAGAAACTCGGCATGGACATCATCGGTCCTTTGCATAATGTTCCGCAAAATGCCCGGTTCATTGTTTCTCTCATCGACTACCATTCCAAATGGCCAGAAATTTGTTTCACACATACGGTTACTTCTGAGGTCATCATTGAGTTTCTGTCTTCAATCTTCAGCCGGGAAGGTTTTCCTGATGCCATAGTTACGGACAATGGTCCACAGTTTCAGTCCCAACATTTCGAGGCTTTTCTTTCACAACGAGGAATTGAGCACTTGAGGTCATCTGTTTTCTATCCCCAATCAAATGGGCAAATCGAGCGCTTTAATCGCGTTCTGAAGGAACATATCCAGATCGCCCAATTAGAGCACCGTCCCCTCAAGCAAGTTTTGACGGAATGTTTAGCTTCGTACAGGTTCACACCACAAGGCACCACTGGAGTGTCTCCTGCTCAACTTCTCCACGGTAGGCAACCGCGAGTTGCTCTCGACATAGTCTCTTTGCCTCGTAACATACCAGTGTCTTCTCCTGATCAAATCCGCACCAGAATTTTTTCTCGTCAACAAGCAATGAAAAAGTATGTCGACACCCGTCGAGGTGCAAAACAGTGCAAAGTTCGCACTGGCGATCTAGTCAAGGTTCGTGTGCCAGGCAAGCGCCCCAAGTATCGGGGTCCTTACAAAGTCTTGGGCCAGGTTAGCCCCACTTCTTTCCGCTTAAGTGATGGTAACATCTGGAATGCTTCGCGCCTTGTTATTTTTCATACGGATTCGCCTTCAACACCTAAAAGTCTTCCTCATCACGTTCCGTCCACGCCTTTTAACTACGCATCAGATTATTACCTGTGGCCTCCATGTACAGGCATTTCTTCTTCAAGGGGGGAGGAGTTACCAGTCGGTGTCACTGGTTCAAGTACACTAAGTCATACCGTTCACTTCGAACCTTCAAATTCGGCTGAGACCGTTGAACCAAACTCCGGTCCGCAAAATTCTTCCCAAGCTCTTGCTGCGAGCTCTGATGAGACCGCGAATTTTAACGCTCGTTCAGAACCTTCACAACTTTCTTCTCCTCTTGCACCCGATTCTACACCCAAAGGGGCCCGCCCTAAGCGGAAGCGGCAGAAGCCGCGTCGGTTCGATGACTACGTGACGTAGAACTACAAATCTATATTGTACTGAGTTGTATACAATTTTTGGTGCATTTTCAGGACTTCCAATGTACATATTTTCCATGCATTTTCAGGACTTGTAGTGTGTGAGTTCGGTGTGCCGTGTTCTGAATTTTAATATGTTCTAATGTACATACCTTGTATATACTTTTGTATCGATTATGTATAAATATAAACAGTGTATAGGTGTGCTTTTTTTCGAGGAGGGGATGGTTGTTATGTTCAGTTTCGGTTTCGAATTGACATGTGAGGATGCCAGGGGGCGCCGCTCTGGCATCCGGGATTTCAAGGCGACTGTAAATAAAACCAGTGTGTGTTAGGTAGCCGTGGAGTGCGGTTGTGCTTTCTTTTGGCGCGTAGCGCCAACTCGCGTGTTCGGGCTGGTCGATGTCCCCGCCGGCCGCGTACGTCTCCGTCGGCCGTCTTCTTCTTCTTTTGCTTCGTCGGGACCAGCCAGCCCCCAACACAGCATTGCGTCCTGCGTGCTACGTCGTCGCTTCTTGTGTCTGTGCCTTTTACGCACAACGTTATACCCTTAATGGCGAACCAACAGGTCGAAATAGCTGCCGTGGTGAAGTATGCCTCAAAGAGCGTCATAACAGAGAGCACTCTACAAATCATGATACGTCAAGTATACGTACAACGTACGTAAACCTGCGTAACACTCGGCGCTTCACAATGACATAAAATGTTCACTTAAATGCTGCCCAGAAAAAAATCGACTGACTATTTTAAAAATATTTACAGCGAATATAAAAGTGGGCTTAATACTTGGCATTGAAAAAATATGATTTGCACACTCTCCGCCATGGTGGTGCAGTGGTTATGGTGCTTACTGCTTGGCTGCTGACCCAAAGGTCGTGGGTTCGATTCCTGCTGCAGCGGTCACATTTAGATGGAGGCAAAATGATATAGGCCTGTGTTCTGTGTGATGTCGGCACGCATTGAAGAACACCAGATGGTCGAAATTTCCGGAGCCCTCCAGTGGAGCGTGGCTTATAATCATATCGTGGTTTTAGCGCGTAAAAACTCACATATTTATTACATCACAACGAAAAGAGCCGTACATACTTCTCAACTGCATTTATGAAGTCGGTAATATCTGTTCAAAAAGCAATAGCGTTCGGCCTTTCGGTCACATTCGCTCCACATTTCGGTCACATTCGGCAAGAATTCAGGGCGAAACGCATCAGTTTGATATGGGTTTATGACGTAGTCGTGCTTGGTTGGTAGGTTTATTTTGCCTTGAGCGTTTAGGTTTATTTGAACTTATAAGTCTTAAGTTTATCCAGCATGATGTAGAAAAATAACATGGCTGATCCCTCTGTCAAGGAATCGATAAAACACGTAAATAAAACATGTCATCACGGAGTTTGTTGAGCGTTCCTTGTGCATTGTTTCGGCACAAGAGGAGATGAATGAATGTTATAGCGACAAATTGTCGAGTCATGCGAAAAAAAAATGGCAGGCATCTCTATATAAGCAACGCTCTGATCAATTGGAAAGGACGCCCTAAAAAACATACAGAGGACGATCGCGAATTAACAACTGTCAAAGGTGACCCTTAAAGCGCGCTGCTCAAACACAAAGGAGGAGGCGCGAAACGAACGCAAAGGTATACAAAGGACGAGCGCGAGCTGGGAGAAATATCTGCGACCTAACGCCCCAAACCACGATATAATTATGAGAGACGCCGTAGTGGAGGACTCCTGAAAGTTGGACCACGTGGGGTTGTTTAACCTGCGCCTATTTCTAAGCACATCAACGAGCACGAACTAACAACTGCCCCAATTACTTCATTGGTCTGAGCAGCACGTTTCCTTTGAAAGCACGTCCGCTACTGCGAGCGAAGAGACCTTAATGCTTTCTAGAACTTTAACGCCAGCACAAGACGCATTAAGGGCCCGCGCACCGCAATGCTCGAAACTATACGACCTTTAAAGCGCACCTTTTAGATGCGGAAGCATCTTATACTCGCGCCTTGTAGTGCGCCGTCCGCGCCGTCCGCGCCGTCCGCACCGCCTTAGTTGAGCTAATTCATTACGTCTGATACAATAATCACTCGTTCTCTGCTACTGCAATATTCACGCGTTCATCAAGTATAAGGTTATTTGTTGCACTTCAAAAGCATACATGTGTCCGAGTTAAAACGGTCAAAGTTTCACATTAAATGCACCAGGAAGGTAAAGTATTGGTACGGAAACCAGTAACACAAACATGAGCTTGTACGGTAAAGTTAGCTATTTAAAACCTACGCGAGCGTCGGTGCACACTGAACCATGCCTGTGTATTCAGGCATGTGTCTAACTCTGTTACCAGCCACTAAACTGTTTTAGCGGGACGGCTCAGTGCTCTCCCATAGTTGAGTACGAAGTACTCAAAATCGTTCAACATATTACATGCGGAAGCATCTTATACTTGCGCCTTGTAGTGCGCCGTCCGCGCCGTCCGCACCGCTTCTCGAACATTCGACAGCTGACGCGCGCGCATGCGCCGTCGCGCCGTCGCCCACCATCTGTGCCGCGCGCTTCTCCTTCGAGAACATTCGACAGCTGACAGCGCATGCGCCGTCGCGCCGTCGCCATCTGTGCCGCGCGCGCGCTTCTCCTTCGAGAACATTCGACAGCTGACAGCGCATGCACCGTCGCGCTGTATATATACTCAAGGTCGGCGCTCGCTCGCTCAGTTGCCGCTCGTCCGTTGGTTCGTCGCAATAAATAAAACACCGCCCTTTCGCATACGTGCCGTACGTGTTCACTCATTTAACACCCCATTTCCCAACCACGTTAACCAATTTAGCCATCGACCCAAGTAAGTCGCAATTTAACACCCGTTAACCAATTACATGCTTCCGCATCCTCCTCAGTGTTCCCCCGAGGGAAGCTGCGGGCAATTTTCGGCCACCAAACCATCGCGCTTGTTATAACAAAAACGCGCTGCATTCGCTCATCTCTGAGTATACTGCCGACAGAAACTACTGTATATAAATAACTCGCCATGAGTATCTTTAAGAATGTTTGATTTGTGACCAAGCTGTTACTCGCTGCGCGTTGTGAAGCGAGAGCTTATATATCTACGACTCCCGGCGAGGGAACATTGTTTTGTTTTTTTCTTTGCCAATTGTGAGTGCATATTTGGTAACGTGATATATGTAATGAAAATACGTCACTGGAGATTTGATGTATCCTGGTATAAAACACTTCGGTATTGAAAAAAAAAAACGCCTCCAGCTTGTGTTTCTTTTCACACTGCTCAAGAGGACCCATGTTCTATCGCTTTATTATGAGCGTGATTCCTTTATTCGATACATAAAAAATAGCATCGATTGCGAGTCTAATGTCACTGCACACAACAAGTTATCTTTTTGTTCTACAACAGGTGGCGTGTCCGTTCAATTAGGGCTCATAGCTTACCGATATCAACTGCCGTGTAGTTCGCCAAGAATCCGTGGTGTTCGTTGGAGTGGTCGGTGTGGAACACCAAGCGCAGCTGGTTGTACGTCGACGTAATGACAGGCGGCAGCGAAGAACCGCAGTAGCGACCGACCCGAGTGGTGGACCCATTGCGTGCCAGTTCACTGATCTGTAAGAAGGAAATATACCAGCGTTGCGTTATCCCTTTAACAAACGAAATGATTCTAAACCACAACCCTGTTATGCGTGTGGGAACGACGCAAGTGCATGGTTGCATGCAGTAGGATAGACCTATTTATTGTACAAGACTTGCAATGGTGGTCTATAGACAAGCACGTCTACCATGCACCCGGATGGCCATTTTGTTCTAAAATTACCAAGGCGTGGAGTGGTTGCGCCAAGTTGACATGTCAAACGGCGTCTCTTGGGACTTCGAAATACAATAAAGCACCTATTCACGCTGCTCCCTCTTACAAAAAGTCTGCGCACTGCTGCACCGTCTTCGTATTCAAAAAGAATCGGCGCAAGAGGAAAAAATACCCAGTACTGTCTGTGAAGATCAGAACACGACGCGGGAATCGTGCCGATGTGATGTTGTCAGATTGCACAGATAATTCATTTGCAACGAAAAAAGTCGAGCTCGGCTGCCTGTGAATACTTGCAATCCTCAGGGAATACTTTGAGTGCGGTAAAATTATACGAGTAACTTCACTTACTGTGTGTATTCAAGCGTGACGCCAGAGATTCAGATTTGCAGCAGTAATTTGCCTGGACTATGGCTGTAGTATGCGGCACCAAATCGTTGCCGTACTATTTCGCAGGCTGCGTGTCAATAGTAGGAGATATCACGACTCACGCGTGCATTTACGCATTGCACATGTTGATGACAAATGTAATGGCGTTCTATCACGATGCAATGAAACTTGAACAGCGGAAAGAGTGGCTTTCGACTCAGTCGAACTGCGACATGCTTTGATTGTCGCTAGGTGAATCGGTGCTTTCAGCCGGCGTCATCGTAGCACTATAAAATCTTGCCCTGGCTGGCATGTTCGCACCGCGTGTGTATTTCTTGTGCCAGGCATGCATGACTGGCAAATGATAAACACATGCAGTGCATGAGAGCAAGCCGGAGCGCGATTATAGCGCCACGGTTACATCGGATGAAAGCACAAGCTTCGCCTCACTCAAGGCATGTCGCAGTTCGATTGAGTTGGAAGCCACGCTTTCAGCTGTTCACGTTGTTTGTTTCCATTGCGATAGTGCACACTTCGGAAACTTGCTTCCGCAGAGTGCACTGTCTGTGCTGTAGACTATCCGGATTGTCGAGGAACGTAATCTTGACGTTTCACATGAAAACAGTGCAAATTTCCAGGAGAGGGAAAGCGCCAAACATGCTTACAGCCGGACTCGGGTTGCAAAGCTGCGCGTGTGAATGGCGGAGTGTCTGCTATAGCATGACAGTTGAGAGTAAGACTTTGCCGCAGTTGCGACAGCTGGCGCGACGTTCTCCCTAAATATGGCGGCACAGACTGAACTCCCTGTGTTTTTGTGTGTACATCCAGTAGGTGTAATTTAGTAGCCAACTTTCAATGTTAAATCACACGTAATAATAATAATAATAATAATAATAATAATAATAATAATAATAATAATAATAATAATAATAATAATAATAATAATAATAATAATATAATAATAATCAACGACGGTCAAAGTGAAAACAACGTGAATTAGGGATGTGTGCAATATATATACTCTCTTATAGGAAAAAGATAGGCTCATCTGTTTACTAAAAAAAAAACCTTTTTTCCCGTTCACACTAATTCATTAAGCAGTTAGCTCATACGTGCTAATTCACAAGTAAAATCCACAAATAGTCTTTTGTAGGCTTTCCACAGTGTAACTATCTAGCTTTTGCTTTCATTACGTCATCTATAACAAAGATGGGTCCAAGTGTTCTTTATCCTTGTTCGTGTTATGAATGCTACCCTCTTTGCAGCTTCTGTCTAATGGGGGTGTTTTTACAGGCCGATTAGGCAGGTGTAGACTGACCATCTGTTGAATGCATAAGTTGAACCCAAGGTGATAGAACTGGAAAAGGGAAAGTGGCTACCAGTCTGTTTTAGCCAGGAAAAAACTCAAATGCGATGTTCACTTTTGGTACCTTTGCGATCATGAAAGATATTCGTTTTTCTTGCGTTAAAAGATCATTATGTGCTGAGTTGTGCCACAGAATTTGTCTATACGTAATTTAACCATCCTGAACACCAACAAAGTTATACTCATACAACGACTTTTACGGCTTTCCTTCACGCTTTAGAGACGTAAAATCCTAAATTTTTTTCGCTGAAGCCCTGGTTAAAGGATTCTTCATCTATTAAAGTTTCAACCTACCCGTGAGCTTCATGTCTTTTCTGCATTTCATTTCACGTGACACTTCGAACATGTAGTGATGAAAATACTCCAATTCAGTAATTGCAATGACCGCGCAGTAGTACGACAAACACCAGATAATACTTTATGCTGCCAAGTTCTCTGTTCACCAAGCTCGCAAGGAGGAAGAGCCTGCATAAGTAGAACTGCTTTTGCGGAGGAATGTATACCATTTAGCGATGAGACAGAAACTGTGGTACGCGCCGAGGTCTTTGCACCGATTCAGCTTGAAGAGGCCTATAAAGTACCTCATTAAAAACATCTTTTCGTTCAGCTGACTGAGGCAGAAAGTTACAGAAGCAAACCAATTATTATGAGTCTTTGCGCTTAGAGAAGAATTTTTGCTAAATAACTGGTGCAGAGTGTAGAGCAACGTTTCGAGACAGGCTTTAGTTATGAACTTTATCTTTGGATCAGGGTGAATTTTCCCAACTATAAAGCTTTCCTTCACACAGAAGGAAATCCTTATATGGTTTGCTGAATAGACTTGAAGTACATTCGGTGGGAGAACCATTGCTTTTTGCATGACCCTGTTCCTTGAACCACTCTGTCGAACTTACATGGTATGAGATTATATAAATGATGGGAGCGCTTTTCCTAGCTCACACAGTGACCATATAAAAGAGAAAAAGTGTTGAGCAGATTACACAAGATAACTTATAGTGGTTCATCTAGCCCACTTGGGTTACACGTTTTCATTATTGTGCTGCTCTCTGCAGAGTGCATTAGACAAGAGAAGATCACAGAACAACTCTCATTCTGCGTAATTCAATGCAAATGTCACCGCATTCACTGTAGGCTCAGCGCTGTATAGCTGTGTGCACCAACCTCAAGATAGTCGTAGTTGCAGTTGTCATCGTTTTCGACGTCGAATGTCTGGAGAGCGAGCTTGATGACGTTGCCCGGTGGCACCAGGATGGTGTAGTTGCAATGCCGGTTGCGAGGATACACCGAAGGGTAGCGAGGAGATGTAAGCTCGCCCTGAAGTCCCGTCCACCGACCACCACACACTGCGAAAGACGTTCGGCAACACAGAACATTTGTTTTACGTGTTTTGTAGCTGGAAAACTAATACATGTCACAGAAATGAATCAGGCTTCATTGTTACCAACAAGATGACTCTTCGTCCTTGAGCATGTTGGGCTCAGGAAATAGAATAAGGTGAGATCACTAAAGCCCCGCACACATGCAAACTTCCGTAAGGAGATGAGGGATACAAATAATAAGCACGTAAAACGCTTTAGTGTCGTCCTTTTGAGTGATTCGCTCTTGAAAAGTAGCCATATGTGTATTAGGTATTAGTGACGCAGATTTATGAAAACGGAACACTTGCAGAATATGTGCTTGTAGTAATACAATCACTCAGGACTACAAAGCTTGCTTCCTGACTGATCAAATCACTCATTCAATGCAATATGTCAGGCGCCTCAAGCCCACCGCAGCTAGTGGGCGTGAGTCACGAAATTTATTTGAGCAAGTGCAGGAACGGAGGCGAGAGTTCTTGAAGAAGGCAAGAGCTAAAGCTCACATCTGAAAGATGACATTTTTCATATCTTCATATATCGGTCATAAAGAAGGGGGTTCGACTTCAGAGCTCGAGACACTTCTTGGCACCGGTGTCAAGGATGAATTATATCAGCAGACACTAACTTTGAAACTCTTCTTCTGACTCGGTTATGTTTCAGGTCATGGTGACAGCACGGGGTTTCTTACAAAAATGATTAGAACTAGTCTCATTTGTGTACGTTACTTGAATGAACTAAGTTTTTCTAACCATGCGGACACAATCACCAGCAGCGCTTAGCTGCGACGAGAGAAGGAATGCCCATAATATCTCCTTGTGCGTATATGATCCTCATTGGTCGATCTCTTTTTAATCCTTGACACCTTCAGGAAGCAGAATACTGTTCACTCAAGTACTTAACTCCGAACATAACGACCATCCTAGCCTGTCGACGTTTTGCCAGGCCATGGTGGTATGTTGGGGAAGGGGGGCAGACATTTGATCGAGGTGCTGCCAGAAGTGGTATAAGTGAAATAAGTGCTGTTACCACAGGTCGCTCAGCTTCAGTGGCGCCACAATAACTTTCTCTGGAGGTGTAGGTGGGAGATGTTTAATCATCATTTATGTATGTTTGTACGTACGTGTGTATGTGTGTGCCTACGTTTATGTCCACATGCAAAAACCGCTTAGCTTTTAGAAGAGCTTTGATTAACCTGTATAGCCGCAGAGAGGAATGTGTGAACTGTACGCGCAGAACAAAATGCCGAAGTTCCACTTTCCACTGCACGATTACGGAAGGGATTCTTTCAATTTATCATCGCTTGCTTTCAGAATGTCCCACCGAGCTGCCTGGTCGGATCTTTCTTTTAAAAGACAGGCTTCCAAAGGGGAGGCAGCTTTGGTTTGGAAGCCCATTATGCCTCGTTTGTTCAGAACAAGATTGTGAGTTTCACGTACTCTTTTAGTATAAACAGTCTTAACGAGGCGCTGTAAATACGAATTTAAAAAAAAAACGTTCTCAACTACATTGTCAAATGTACTCAGCAGGAATACCCCCTGGAATGCATGGTTGACGCATGAGTTAACGACATTCCCACTTCAAGACGCCCCATAGTCTCTGGCCACATCTTTGGTTTCCACAGGAAAAAAATTGAAGAAATACATCTTATTAGTGTGAACCACCAGCGAAAGCGTTTTGTTGAAATTACCTCACACCGTATACCAAAGCGTGTTTGTTTAAAAGCGTTAGCGTGATGAGTCTGATGACCATCAATTAGATACTGTGTAAAAGAACGCAATATTTTTATTTGATTGTGATTTCGGTGAAAAAAAAACAGATTATTCATGCATCTGGGAGTACTCATTTACGACCAGCTCTTGCATTAGTTTAAAAACTTGGCACTAGTTTTTCATTTAGTTTTCGAATATCTTTGTGCAATGATATAATGCATGATTAACTGACAAATTAGCTTCTATGTTTTTTTTTCAATACCCTGATTGTACGTTGAAAGACTAGAAATGGTCATGCCATTATGTAAGCGTTCTAGAAATGAGCTTTTTTTTCCACACGCTACAGTATGATTCTCGCTCTAATTTCGACCAAATTATACGTGGCCAGAACGTTTGTTTCAGAGCACGTTCGAGATAGCAATAATGTCGTCGTTTGGCACAGGACCGCACATCTCAAACTCCCATAAAAAAATAAAAATACGTGTCACAGTGACCGTACCACACTCTAAAAACAAATATTATGTGGTACTCCTTTTAGTAAGTCTTGAATTTTCAGGTATATGATTCCCTTTACAAAGCAACTTGAAGCCTTTTTTATTTGCAAGATTATACGAAAAGAGCATAAAACTTTCTGAAAAAAAATTTACGAGTCTATTTAAAAAAATTCGTATGCGTGGGAAGTGAGAACCTCGAAAAAGATCTAGAGGATTCTTTTTTTTTAATTCTTCGAGTGCCGAGAAGACAACGCAAAACTTAGTCGCTGAAGGTGCGTAAATCTTCACAGTAGTATGTATGCCAGCTCATTCGTGTGTTGCGCCATCAGCGTGTTTTACTGAAGAGCACTAGTTAAGGAAGTCTCTACTTATGCCAAACTGGAATGCTGTGTACATTACAGAGTCGTCGGGACATCTACTTTATAAAACGAAACAAAAGGCTAATTTAACATTGAACTGTAATAAAGGTGGTTTTCATCCCCTACTTCAGGAGACGAAGTTGCACTCCGAACGCGCACCTAATACTACATTGTACCATTAAACTAGTAATGCAGTGCAACTCGAGACCATTGTGTCAGCCTGTGTGACGGTGAGTGGGGTTTTCTCGACACGATCGTGTATTCGCTAATTTCCGCCTTGTCGTCACCCGTGTATTGCTGACGTGGTATTTTTCCTTCTTTTGTTGGAACCTTTGCTGATGAATATGCAATGCGAACTGGCGCTTCTGCGTCATGCCGTCTGTCATCGATGTGTTTCTGCTGCCTATATTTACACGTACGTTTATCCCATCAGGCCATGAAATTTATTTGAAGACGTGTCTGCAACAAAGTCTCAATGGATTACTAGTATGCTTCTCACCTAGTATATTCCTGCTACTACAGTATACATCAACGTGCCATTCAGTATGAACATACCACGACTGCAACATTTCTCGTTATTCGGTGCGCCAGAACCAACGTTTAACTCTTATCTCGAGCCGCAATGCTGCATTTCTTAGTGAGCACGCTACAGACCTTACGCACCGTATGATGCACGCTCTTCTAGTGGCCCAAATGTATTGCAAGACATTCTCCACCGCAACCTTACCTGTCTCGTAGAGTGCGCTGAAGCCCTGGAGGCGCGTGTTCTCGTCCGTCTTGAAGCGGAGAAAAAGCGAGCTGCCCGTTGAGAGCACGGGAGAAGGTACGTAGTCGCCACACACACGACGAAGGAGCGGTGAGCGATCGTCGGGGCCGTCGTAGATCTGCAGAGACCACAGCCTATAGTGTAGACTCTGAGGCTGTAAACACTTCCGGAAACAATTTCTCGGTAATGCTGGACTCGAACGCACGTAAGCGCTATCCCAAGGTGAGGGTCATAAAGACTTGTCTTGTCCAGGCACGCTAGTGTTGCATAGCATAGACTTGTACAGTGTAGTATGGCAACGGGAATGTAAAAGGCAGTTCAGGGTGAGAAGAGAGATCATTAGGGGAGAGAGTGAAGCATTGGACTGGAAGAATAAAAAAGAGGAATAGAAAACAAAGGCAGACATGGGAATGGAGAGATTAAAATAAAAGAAATTAAATGGCTTAAGTGAGAGAAATGTAGAAAGAAAGAAGAAGCTAGCGAGAAACACAAGAAGGGAGAAAGGAAGGGGAGAAGCATGAAGCAAACGATGTTTCAGCTCGATCAACTAACGTGCAGAAAACCTGACGAGGGGCGAAGGATGCATCGCGAGCCAATGTTTCTCACAGCAAAATGGCCGCTAATGAGCTATGAGAGACAGAAAATGAAGAAGAACCTGACCGAGTTATTTGCCGCATTATTTTTAGATACATTTTTTGATCAGATTATGAAGGTAAGATCTACATGAAAATCAGAGAGGTTTTTTTTGATGAGTCACTAGTGGTGCCAGACGTGAAACCGGGCGAGTAGAAGTGTTTCACCTTTACTAAAGTCATCGGCTATTTTTGGGCCAACTGTTATCCTCTCTATTCTTAAATAACTGGTGGCGAGTACAGCATCGTCACATCGGAGACATGTTTCAAGAAGTGGTGTTTCAAATAAATGACCTTACCGTTGAAATGCCCGCTTGTGTCTCTGGTTTCAGTTAAGAAACTTGAGTGTCTTGGTAAATTTAGACATCGCTGCTAAGTCAAACATAATGCTTTTGGTAATAAATATGTGCCTTTAACTCATTATATGCATACCATGACTGGTGGCGAGCAGTGGAAATTCATCCAATTTTCGTGGCACATAACAATTTACGATGGACCATGACGACTACTTGACACGTCGACAATCGAGGCTCTAAGGTGTTTCGCCTCTAATAGTACAGCCATTCGAGTATGTTTAACCAACAACACAAACATTTTAGCGAGGTCTGAAAACGGTGCTCTAGCGCCTGTTTACGCTCTCAAAGCGAAACACCACACTTTCGTTTTTTCGTGCGTTACTTTCTCCACAATGTATTTCAAGGTACTTTAAATATGTGATGGTAAGCAACTCCTAACATACGATGTTCATTGTCTGAAACTAAATGTAGAGAGGAATTTTAAACTTTTTTTCACAAAGGGCAGACGTAGGGACCCAGTGTTTGGGGCACTCGGCTGCTTATTCGACGGACGCGACTCAATCGCGGCCATGGTGTTCCCATTTCGACGGGGGCAAAATGCTAGGTGACTGAGCACTGTGCGATTTCAATGCATGCTGTTGAACACCAGCCGGTCGAATATTGTCGCGGTTCAACGTAAGCAGACCATCGAGACGTTTAGTCCGAGAACCGACGCCGTGTTGTTATGCAGCAGCCAAAAGCAAGGACATAAAACAAAAGCACGTTGCCTTCTTCGGTCAGTGTCCAGTTTCACGAGACTGTTGGCGCGCACATCGTCTTCGTTGTCTGTCTATTTCGAGCGGGGCATTTGCCTCCCCTGGAGCGGGGCATTAGTCTCCCTTGGAGCACAAGAGCATCGCCCCGATGCTATAGCTGAACTGGTCATTCGTGCATAAAGTAACTTTGCACAAGCGACGGTGCTTGGCAGAGTCACTCGCTGACGTATGGTTTAATGCGCACTACGTGAACAAGTTCAGGTCGGTGCTGGCGACGCCTTGTACAGTTTGGGCTATCCGGGATGACCTCGTAGATAAGGCCACTTATTCGTCACAGCACTCGATAAGGTCCGAAGTATCTTCTGAGCGACTTTCCGGGCAGTACCCATCTTCGTGCAGGCGTCCACACCCATACCCTGTCCCCGGTTTCATACGTTACAGGTGTATGACGTCGGTTTTAGCGACCTGCGTCGTACTCTTGCTGCTGGTATATTCACATAAATGTGAGCTGTTTGGCTTCCTCTGCGCGTTGAATGAACATTGGCACTCGTTTTGTTGTCCTCGCATTTGTGTGGCAGCATCGCGTCCAACATCTTCCTTACTTCTCGTCCGTGATCAAGACTGAAAGGGGTCATCCGTGTATTTTCTTGTTTAGCAGTATTGTGTACAAACGTTATTTAATAGAGAATCTCAACCCAATTTTTGCGATCAATGTCCACATACATTGAGAGCATGTCTTCCAGAGTTTTGTTGATCCGCTCGGTCAACCCATTGGTTTGTGGATGATAGGCTGTCGACTTACGATGAATAGTAAAACTGAGCACCAACACATGATCTGAAAACACGGCCGTGAATGCAGTGTATTCATTTATTTTAATTTTTACATACTGCAGCTCGAATTGGGCTATCGCAGGATCACGATATGTTATAGCGATTGACGGCGCACTGTGTCTCAGTACAATGTTCTCTGTGAAGAACCGTTCTACCTTCTCTGTTGTGCCTTTCTGGGCGGCTTTTGTCTCGGCGTAGCGAGTAAGGTATTCAGTCACCACTATTACCCAGCGGGTGCCAGCAGTAAGGTGGGAAGTGGGCCCAAAAGGTCTACTCCGATCTAGTAAAATAGCTTTGGCGGGATCTGGACAGGGTTTAAAAAACCGGCTAGTTTTGTCGGAGGTGACTTCCACCGCTGACAATAGAGGCAGGTCCGAACATGATCCTTCACGGCAGCGGCGAGCCTAAGCCAGTGATTCCTCTCCCGAACCCTGCCCAGTGTGCGCGTGTAGCCTAAATGTCCACATGTGACCTCGTTGTGGCAGGCTTGCAATACATCAAAACGACGAGTGGTAGGGACGACAAGCAGGTAGGTTGACCCATGGGACGAGAAGTTCATCTTGTAAAGGACATTGTTTCGCAGACAGAACGATGATAGTCACCTTTCAAAGGCTTTGGAAACGTTCTGGCTTCGTCCTTCTAAACAATTAATCAAGTCAAGTAGATCAGGATTGTCATGCTGGTGATCTGCAATGGTTGACGTGTCGAGGATTCCAAGGAATGCTGTCTCTTTATCAAGTAGCCGACTCTATCGTTGAGTCGTTGAGAAGTAGCCGACTCTATCGGTAATCGAAGCAGGCAGTCGGCGTCCGTGGGTCGTTTTCCTGACTTGTACTTCATTGCACACCATAGTAACCAGTGCTTCGCCGATGACATTGTATTGCTCAGTAATTCAGGGGACGAATTGCATCTCATGTTTACGGAGTGAGACAAAGAGAGCAGAAAGGTGGGTCTTAAAATTAATCTGCAGAAAACTAAAGTAATGTACAACAGCCTTGGAAGAGAGCAGCGCTTCGAGATAGGTAATAGTGCACTTCAAGGCTAAGTCTACTTAGGACAGGTAATTACCGCGGAGCCGAACCACGAGATTGAAGTATCTAGAAGAATAAGAATGGGGTGGAGCCTATTTGGCAAGCACTCTCAAATTATGACAGGTATATTGCCACTATCCCCCAAGAGCAAGGTATATAACAGCTGCATCTTGTCAGTACTTTGCTATGGAGTAGAAACCTGGAGACTTACAAAGAGGGTTCAGCCTAATTTGAGGATGACGCAGCGAGCAATGGAAACAAAATGGTAGGTGTAACCTTAAAAGACAAGAAGAGAGCAGTGTGGATTAGGGAACAAAAGGGGGTTAAGGATATCACAGTTGAAGTCAAGAAGAGAAAATGGACATGGGTCTGGCATGTAGCGCGTCGACAGGATAACCGCTGGTCATTAAGGGTAACTAACTGGATTTCCAGAGAAGACAAGTGGGTTAGGGGGAGACAGAAGGTTAGGTGGGCAGATGAGATTAAGAAGTTTGCGGGTGTAAATTGGCAGCAGCAAACACAGGACCGAGGTGACTGGCGGAACATGGGAGAGGCCTTTGTCCTGCAGTGGACGTAGTTAGGCTGATGATGATGATGATGACACCATCGTTATATCAAATTCCTGTAGTCTAAGGCTCCAGCGTGCCAATAACCTGGAAGGATCTTTCAGGCTTGTCAACCCCCACAACGAATGGTGGTCACTGATAACCTAGAATGTGCGGCCGTACAAGTATGGGCGAAATTTCACAACTGCCCACACCACGGCGAGACATTCTTTTTCAGTTGTCGAGTAATTTGCTTCTGTGCGTGAGAGATTTCTGCTTGCGTAAGCGATCACTTTTTCCTCGTCGTCCTGACGCTGCACAAGCACAGCTCCGAGGCCCACATTGCTGGCGTCAGTATAGAGCATTGTAGGGGCTGTCTCATCGAAATAGGCAAGCATGGAGGTCATGTGTAGACGTTGCCGCAACTCATTGAAAGCAGGTTCCTGTTCGTCGCCCCAAACAAATGCAACATCTTACCTCGTGAGACGAGTAAAAGACGGCACATTGCGCGCAAAATCTAGAAGAAACCGCTTATAATGTGCGCAGAGACGCAGAAAACGCCTGACTGTCTTTTTTTGATGGTGTTGGAAACTGTGCGATGGCGGAAACCTTTTCGGGATTGGACGAACTCTTGCGTAACTGACGACATGGCAAAAAAAAAAACTGTAGTTCCTGAAAGCAGAAGTGACACTTCTCCGGCTTGAGCGTCAGGCCTGCGAGCCGTATGGCTTGCAAGACCACCTTCAATCCTTCAAGGTGTTCATCAAATGTTGCAGAAAACACAATGACGTCGTTAAGATATACTAGCCATTTCTGCATTTTTTTCCAGAGAGCATAGTATCCATGAGACGTTGAAAAGTAGCAGGCGCTGAGCACAAGCCAAATCGTAAGACTTTAAATTCGTACAATCCGTCCAATGTCACGAAAGCGTTTTTTTCATGCCCTTGGGGTCAAATTCATTTTGCCAATATCCACCCTATACGTTCACGGACAGGAAGTGAGGTGCGTTTCGAAGCCTGTCGATCGAATCATCTATGCGGGGACGCGGGTACACGTCTTTTTTTTGTTACCTGATTTAGCTTTCGATAGTCCACACAGAAACGCAGGCTGCCATCCTTCTTCTTTATTAGAACAACACGTGACGAAGGACTTTTCAAAGGTTGAACCACGTCGTCTTGAAGCATTTTTGTTACCTGCTGTTCTATCGCTTCTCGTTCTTTTGAAGCCACACGGTACGGATTTTGATGGATTGGTCTGACCATGTCCTCTGTGATGATTCGGTGCTTGGTCAGGGATGTCCGGCCAACTTTCGAGGTCGATGAAAAATAGCCGTAGAACTCGGGCTAAGACCGCAAGGAGGCGTCGATCCCCGCTGTTGCTGAGTTAAAGTAAGGCTGACGTCAAGGTTAGGTGCGAGGTCATGTCGGTCTTGTGTAGGTGTTGCTTCGAGTGCTGGAAAGAAGTTACAAACATCTGCTATCTCGTCAAAATATGCCGAACTTGTGCCTTTTGGAAGGTGCCGTCACTTTGAGGTGAAATTGGTCAACACCAACTTCGTACGGCCGTTGGTGACACTGACTATTCCTCGTGCTACTGAAATCTTGTGAGTGAAAAGCAGCGAGGCTAGTTGGTCGGCGACTTTTTCACTGTCGAACGGTACGTCACAGGCTACCGAAACGAGTGCACATGATTGAGGTAGCACAACTATATCGTGGTCTTTGAGACGAAAGGGATGTGCTCTGGTGATGAAGAATCAGTCAGACGAGCACTCTCGTAAAACGAAACCACGCGGTCCGGGATGTTGATTATTGCGCCAGGCTCCCTGAGAAAGCCCATTCCTATAATTAAATCTTTGCATCACTCTGGAAGAAGGTTGAAAGTCGCTACGAAAGAGGAATCTCCTACGTTGATTCTTGCTGTGCATCTTTCAGTAGGGACCGGCAATTGACCACCCGCTGTTCTTATATGAGGTCCTGTCCACGGTGTTTTTACTTTTCTGAAATGATCGGCCCACTTGTGACTTATTATGTAAAAATCAGCACTTGTATCGACGAAGGCCGTCACTTGCTCTTCATTAATAAGTAAATTGAGGTCGGCGCTCCCCATTCCGCTGGTTTTATTATTCGTCGGCGTCGCGTCGTGCTGTAGCGGTATACATACAGTAATGGAGATTTTTTATCGTCTTGTATTCGGACTGCGACCTCACCCCGAGAGGTCACCGCCTTCAGTTTCCCTGGTAAGAGCTGGGCGACCTTGTTCACCGAAGGTCACTAAATTATGTCGATTCGGTGACGATATCTGTGCAAAAGATACAGAGCGTGACCGGTGGGCAAAGTTGGGCTGGCTATTGCGAAGCGACTCGTGATAGGGAGACCACGTCGTTGGAGGTCCTCGAAAACCAGGCTCGTCCTGACGAACAATGTAGTCGGTATTGGCATGGTGACCATCATACCCTGGTCGAGACGGGCGAAGCAATGTGTCGCGGTACCAACAATAGCAAGCTATATGGCCGACAACACCACAGTTGAAGCAGAAGGGGCGCCGATCTACAGTGCGCCAAGCATCCGTTTTGTGAAATTGTGGGGATGAGCAAGGCGCGAAAAGTGATGGCTGGTGGCATGAGGACATCGGAGACATGGGCTGACTTCTGAAAGCCTCCTGCAAAGGTTGCGACGAAGGTGCGGCTGCAGGTAGCTGGTAGATTGACGTGATAGGCGGGACGGGTGGTGCACGGCAGACAGCATCGGCGTAACTCATTTGACGCTGCTCGCGACTGAGATCAGCTGCTAAGAAAGCGTGCTTAGTTTATCACGAACGACTGCTGCAACGACGGTCACTGGTGTATTCACTGGCGGAGTCCAACACTTCTGGAGTTCTCGAACAATATCTCTGATCAGGTCTCGTAGGGAGCCCTGATTGTCCAGAGCCACTGAAACGGCATTGATTGGAATGGCAGAGGACGAGCGTTCATACTGCCTCAAAATTTGATGCAGAGCACGCTCAATGGTAGTGGCTTCTTTTATAAAGTTGGCCATGGTAGTTGGGGCATTGCGCACAGGCCTGGTGAACAGTTGTTCTTTCACGCCGTGCATAAGGTTGCGCAGCTTTTTTTCCTCGAACATATTGGGATTAGCCCGATGACACAGGCACGTCACGTCTTACGCAAACATTGCCACAGTTTCATTAGGTTTTCGAAGTCTTAACTCGAGCAACTGATGAGCCCGCTCTCGACAGTCGACGCTAGCAAAGGTGTCAATCAGCTGCTGACGAAACTCATCCCATGTCGATATACGGCCTTTTCGATTCTCAAGCCACGTGTGAGCGCTGTAATCGAGAATGACGTACGTTCGGGCGAACTTCTGTTGAGCATTCTACTGGTTGATGTCGGCAAGACGCTCGTAAAGCTCAAGCCAATTATCAACATCTTCATGTGGGGCACCACTGAAGCGATCAGGTAAAAGTAGCTGAAAAAGCGTTACCTGGGCTGCATCGGGAACAGGGCTGCCTTGTAAACCTTGGACCACCTATGGCAGGCTGACGGATGCCATTGGCAGATGTACGATATTCTTAGTAGAATGTTCATTCAAGGAGGTCAGCTCAGGAGAGAGGCCCAGCAACCACCGACTGAAGCGATGCACTGGTGTCGTAACGTGACTGCGTGTCGGGACTTGATGAACAACTCCCAGATGGGGTGTAGAACATTGGCAGGCTTGCAGCCGAGCACCTCCACCAGTGTCGCGGTTAACGTAAGCGGGCCACCAAGACATTGAGTCCGAGAACCAACGGCGTGTTTACATGCGGCAGCCAAGTGCAAAGACATAAAACAAAAGCACGTCGTCTTCTTGAGTAAGTGTCCCTTTTCAAGAGACTCAGAGAGAATTGTACTTGATAAAGAGTGGCCACTGGAGCCTTTTCGTGGCTCAGCAAGAAGTGGTCTGACCAACCGCTACATGGCGCACCCGTTCTCGGCTTTACTCCTTCGTTAAGACATGTAATGACATCCTTAGAAAGGCATTTAATACCCAAGTATGTCATCAATTTTTTGCAAAGAAGAAATTTTATTAATTTGTGCAATTTTTCATATCCACTCTACATAATGTCTCGCTGAGGGCATTTATTGCCTTACAACAGACAAAAGTCAAGAAGCCTAGAAAATGTAGTCTTTCTGCATTTGTTTTGCACAAAAAGGCCCAATCATGTGGTCTAAATGTACTGTACATGTATTCGCTTTGTGGAAGCATGGGTGTGTAGCCTAGTGGTAAAGACACTCGCTTTCAGAGCAGGTGGGTACGGGCTGCACTACCAGCGTCCGTGCGTCCGTATGTGCGACCATTCATGCGTCCACCCGTCCGTCCGTCCGTCTGTCCATCCATACATCCATTCATGCATCCGCCCGCGCGTTCGTCCATGCGTCCATCTGTCCATCTGTCCATCCGTGCATCCGTTCGTGCATCTGCCTGTCCATCCATCTGTCCATACGTCCGTACATCTAGTGAACGCTTCAAGTACCGCCATCTCGCATCTTTTCATCATAGATTCAGCATAAACAAGTACCGCCATCCACCAGAAATTCCAAGGACTAAACGAGAAGTGGCCCAAGCGCATTTTCTTACGGCCTGCGCTTCGCGTCTACTTCTCATTTTCTCCCCGCCTCTAGTTGAAGACTATATACTAGTTCCCTATATTGATGACACTACGGTCGAACACTCGCTAAAGGTTGCTAAAACCAAGGAGGTTACGTCCAGCGAGTTTAACGTGGCAACCCTTTCTGCAGATAGGGCTCTAAGTGAGTCCTTCTGATGGTAGTTTCTTTTAGTAACGATCGATTTCAAGGCAAACTTTGTTGGAAATAAAGTCACCAATGCTCGTCTTTGTAAGTTTCTGTAAGTTATTTCATCAGAAACAACTATCTTTTTATTGATGATTAATGTGCGCGGGTTTCCTCCTCAATAGAAAAGGGTGCGCGCGCGCCACTCCTCTAGTCCGACCGTGGATGTGGCTGCCTACTACGACTACTACTAAATACATCAAGGATGCACGACCCACGGCATAGGGAGCTTCGCCCATGAAACTAGCAGTCATTCTATGTGCGAATACAGCTGATGACCGAAGTTCCTAAGAAATGAGACGCAAATGACTATGCGCCCGATCTCGCTGCTGGCTTTCATGAAGGCGGCAGGGTGGGGAGGGTGGTGTTGGCACCAGTGGTTCGGGAGAGCGTCTGTAGTCCTCGGTGGCGGAAATGACTGAGGGAGTGAGTGTGCGACGCGCGCAGCGAAGTGCAAGCCTCTCTACTGCACCCAGACTACTGTGCGCAGTGGAACCCCAAAAATGCCACTGCGTTGAAGACGACAGAGCACAGTGATGGTTCGCGCGTTTGCCGGTTTGAGGGGAGAGGGCAAAGACGAATAAAGAGAGAGACAGGTGCGTTACATATGAATAATAGCACGTATGACGCCATTGGTCTGGCCGCTAGCTGGATGCTATTGCTGATAAGGTCGGTGCGGCCACTATGCTGACTGCCTGCGCGCCTGCCCACGTGTCTATGATATAACGCCCTGGCCAAGACTATAAAAAGCCGGCAGTTATCTGTATCAATTCTCTTATGTTTCGATAGTTGTCGAATAAAACAGTAAGCCACTGCTATCCAGTTCGCCTGGTGTCCGTCTTCCCGGGTCAAATTAGCACAAGGTGGAAGAGAGGTACGAGCAGTGATGTGGCGGGGAGCTTCGACGGTGGCGACCACGGGGTGCGGGCCTAACAACCTTCGCTCCTAAATGTAGCAACTGTGGTCTGAGCCAGCAAAGCAACAGCGAAAAGTAAGCGTCGGAAATTTAACGCCTCCTTTAATGGAAGTGGCGCTGATTAGACACAGATCTGCGGAAGAGAGAATCGGAGGAGAAATGCCAGTGGCAAGATTTAAGGCTGTACAACAGAATGTAGGTAATCGCAAAAAAGAAGAAAAAAGTAGAGGACAACTGAGAAGAAAAAAGAGCAGATAAACCCAGCGTAGACACAGGAGAGACGACCTATACGAAGCAATGCTCCGCAATTCACAGAGCCTTCATATGGGGTGGAAGTGGTTTAAATTTTTGGTTAACCACTTTGCACATCGTACTGTACAATAGCGCATTGCGGCATTGGGTACGGTATATTCACGTAGATTGCAGTTCGGAGTGATAAGTAACGTTTCGCCCATGGGATATACTTTTGAAAGCAGAAAACCCCGAGGGAGAGGCTAAAAGAAGGAATGGCATGGAGGTCAACCAAACACGCATATTGGTTTCACGCGACGACGGAAAACAGGATAGGGGAGAACAACAGCAATTAGAGTGAAAACAAAAAAAGGAGACTTCATCCTAAAGTGAATATTGACAGTGCACTCGGTTCCTAATCTATGTTGTGAGATCAGGTTTTAGGGTTGACGCGTGTGGAGGGCAACAGCCCAGAGACCGACGGGGACGAAGAGAGACACGCAAATGTAACAAACTCGCCCGGAGCAATTATTGGCCAATGCAGCAACCATGTGGGTGGAAGTTGCTGGAATGTTAGAAGAATAATTTGCCAGTTTATCGTATTATACGAAAGGCAAGCCTTCGGCGTCAACTAGCTCGCCAACTCTTACTTATCCTGCTGACGCTTGTGTATGGATCCTTGAAGAATGAAATGCGTTCGATGAAATTGCCTCGTAGTTGTCACAGGAAGCATCTGTAATGATATATGTTTTAGCTATGGCGACATGTAGCGAAGCAATCCTTGATGGGTACGGAAGGTTTTACCAAACATTTTAAAACGAGTCGTCATATAGAATCTCTTCGAATACTTTGCAATCATAGAACCAATCGTGGGATAGGGTACTAAACAGGACACACAGGAAAGGAGAGACGAGCTCATGCGCACAATAGACACTCATAAACATGAAACTAATTGGCACTCATAAACATAAAAATCAGACAGAAAACATCTGTTAAAACTTGTGACACCCCATACACGACATCTTCCTATGATTTGGGCGCATGATACAGCAGTAAATAATCGGTATTTCAATCTCGAAGGGGACTGCAAGATTGTTACAATTAAGCAGAGTTTGAACTAGTGGGCGGGTGCTAGAAGAAACGGACGTTTCGCCGCACTGCCTGGATACAACCTAAAGAAGCCACCTCAAGACCCGTTGTCGCGAATCAGACGGTGCTACCCGTTAGTGGCAGGTCATTTGAGATTAAGTTCATGGAGCTCCAACAGCGAGAAGAGCTGATTAATCAGGGATACGTTAGAAACAAGAACTCACATGCATTCATGTGATCAGTGAGCCTTAATGTCTGAATATGAGACGCTTTTTGTACTCCAAAACACGTTTATTTACATGCCAGAGTTAATTAGATTAAAATGAGAAGAAATGAGTCATTTAGATTTGTTTGCATCTTTTCTGTCGCAGCTCTATGAACATCGTTCGCAGCTTACTCAAGATCTGCATGGCAGCTTCGAAATTCTTATTTGCGGATAAGTGCTGCTGTTTTGTTGTTTTACACCTGTAGTAAATTTGGTTTGGTTTCGCTAAACATTGTTATTACTCTGTCCCGACCTATGCCTGGAACGGTGAAAGCCAGGGGGCTCCAAGTTTCAATTAGCCATTGTGGATACCGATGCGTTAGAACTGTCGGGAGTTTTCCCCCATGAGAAAACTCCCGACAGTTCCCATACACAGGGCTGCCGGTACCAGGGCGCCAGATTTAATTAAATGTAAGTTCGCATTAATCTAGCGCGAATCACCTGACTTTTACTGTAAAAACAAAATCTGACCTCTATCTAAAAAAACTTTTAGAAATATAACCATCAGTTTTTAATCATTTTGCGACAAAACGAAAGCCACGCGGCTTCGAGAAAAATTGTATAAATAACCGTATAAAAAAGCGGCGTTTTAAAACACCGTTTTTCGACACGATCCAGCTGTGAAATTTTAGCCGTGTCATTCGTCCAAGTTTTTTTCTCTTTCGCTGACCTCGTAATCACCGCCAAAACAGACCTCACCCACTAAAGCCAGTGTGAAGCTACGGGGTAGGTTTAAGCATTAACGCCAATTCATAAAAAGCACCCCGTTCAACGCTTCCTATTTAGCTTGTACAGGGAAAGCATACCGCCATACCTCCAGGGCATCCCACTTGCAGTTCGGGTGGCTTTCCAGCTCGAAGCGTTCGAAGATGAGGCGCAGCCGTTCGCCTGGTGATGCCCGTATCTCCCACTCGCAGAGCAGCCCGTTCTCATAGGGGTTCGGGTGGCCCGGCGACGTGAAGCGACCTTTGTCAAGTGACATGACACCACCGCAACCAGGGATCGCTGCACACAGGAACCGTGCACTAGATGTCACTACTTCCGACTAACTCCTTGCGGAATGTGAATACGACCAACCATTCGCTTGCCTGGCATCGGCATTACCATCAAGGGAAAAATTGTTTTCGGCAAAGGGATGACAAAGTTGCTGGTTAAGAATGCCAGTTATAGTTGACGAACGTATTCGGAAGGCGCAAACAGCAACTTTCGGTGAAACGTTTTGAAGCATTTTCGATCTCCAAGCAGCAAGCTAATTCATCGATCAATCGACGTTCCATCACTCCGACAAAAGTAACATTCCGTGCCTGGTGTAGTCGGTCGTTCTATATATGTCTGCAAGACTGAGTTATGATCATTTGTCAATGTATACTTTTTTTGAAAGTGCTTTATGCCGGGGTTCACCAAGACTTTAATGACGCATTTCTGTGAGAAAAGGACATTGTAAAACTGCAAATAATCAAATAGCCGAAGGAAAAAGTTCCATCCTCGAGAATTCAACCAATGACCTCTTGGTCCGTCACCATAGACGTCGGGCATGTTGTGGACTGTGCCATGGTATTTGAACGCAATAGCGTTAAAGAGCTCCTTTTGCGGGAATTTTGGTGTCAGTGTCGCCGTCGTTGGCTGGGAGCGAAAAATCATCCTATTGTGCATGACCAAAAAAAAAATCAAGAAATATGCAAATGAACATATCATAAAAAGTTTTAGTTCGTAGTGGCGATAGAACCCGGGTTCTTTAAGTGGCAAGTGGGTTTTTTACCACACAGTCACGCGTATTTTCGTTAATTCATTGAAGATAACTCCCTTTGTTTGGAAATTCAGTAAAAGTATCGTTCATGTTTTACAAACACGCGCGTCCTGTATACATGCTTCGCAATAAGAGATGAAATATTACAGTAATAATGCGTGGTACATTGCAAGCGTACATTGTCACCGGACGTCAGAGAAAGTAATTATCATAAGGACTTCATAGTTTAAAGCCGGTCAACCACTACACAAAGCACGCACGTTACTCGCCTAATCCCATAAGGCCACGTAATGGGTGCATAGCAATTTTGGAAATATTTCTTGCACTAAGTGCTTGAAGTACGCACTAGGAACAGGATATCGCTATCACGTTGAACTCTTAAAGGCGACGATTAAATGTCTCCCATTTTCTCCATCATTTCTTTCAGGCTTTTGACAAGCTACGTGCACCAAAAAACCCTAAACTGACAGTATAAAAAGAAGCATGATTGATGTGATGCATGCACTAACCTTGCGCCACCAAAAAAGGTAAAAGATATAACAGCAACAAAATAAACAGTAATAGTAAAGCAATGAAGATTCGGTCACGCTGGAGAAACGGTTTAATCGAAGCTCTTTTAAGACAGCCAAAGGTCCAACCCTGTGAGAGCACCCAGACTCAGATTCTTCTGTGTTGAGTTCCTGACTATCAATATACCGCTTAGTGCACTGCAGAAAAGCTAGCACAGCTAGGACGCAGTAGTCATCCGCTTTTTTTAGAGCCATAAGCAATAGAGGCCTATAAGCATTATTAAATTGTAGGGTAAACCATCATCCCTATTGCCTGACTAAGGTCAAATACCACGTAAATCGATTGATGATCCTCTTTTCAATATTTTCGGAGGACGTCCTATACAAACTGGGAATAAATACTAGCCGTCGAAGAGCACGAGGACACAGAAATATGCAGGAGGCACGTTTGTAAAACTCTTGTGTGTGTGACAGTGGCACAGTAGATAGCAGCAATAATAAAAAGGGGTGCATCTGGACATATATAAGCTCCCGTAGATTGGCTATTTATTATTGAAAGCTATCGCAAACCATGGTGCTTTTCTGTGTTTTTTAAATCGTATTCCGATATAGTCCAGTTAAAACGGGTAAGTTTCAGCCTGCCTGCTTCGAAATTATTCACGAAGACTTATACCCTTTTATATAAATGTAATATATACCGAGGAACACAGAATCGTTATCATAATTCCACTACATGCCACTTCACACGTACTTCACAAAACAATAATTACGTAAAAAATGCGAAACTCCCGGGATAGGCTGTGCAGTTCCGCTGGCGGTCATTTGTCTGACGACTTTCCCCTCCAGCTGCCTGTATCCACCTGAAGTATAAGTGAATACTTACTTTGTGCAGCTGCAATATAGAAACTCACTCATGCTCGGTGTATATTACTCATGAAAAAAAAAATGGGCAGCGCTGTCAAGGCTTGTATCGCTGAGAAGCTTGCCAGCTTTTACTGGGCAGGATTGAAGCGCCATCTGTCCCTATATTTTCCCTTATTCTTATCACTGTATCCTTCAAAAAATGTATCGGTCCGTCAAATCTTAAAGAGGGATGCGTCTGACCAGAATGTTTCTTTTATGACGAGTTCGCGCAAAAGTTATGGCTTTCAACTGGAAGGCCCCTTCATGCAATGCCAGAATTTGGAGGCACTCACATGGTACGGCCGCATAGGTGGCGTAAAAACCAGAGTCGGTGCTGGACTCATCCGAATGAAATCGGATGAGCATGTTGTGTCCAGAGCTGAGGATGGGGCGCTCGCCGGCTGAATTGTTTGTGCCACAGAAGACAGCCAGCTGGCGGTCTTGCTCTGTGGCACCGTCGTAGATCTGCAACGTAGCCACACAACCTCATACATTTTAGTTCCGGTAATCCGCAGTCTCATATCTTAATTGGGCTATTGAAAACGACATGAGAAACCCGCTTTTGAAAATATGCGAGTGACAAGTACGATAACTTATGCGATAAGACTGGAGTGCGATAAGACTGGAGCTGTCTCGATTTACTTCGTGTGCCTTGATTTCGTACGCGCCACTGATTTTTGTTTCATGTGAATGATACGCCCTCAACGAGAACAAAGATTGATTGATTTGTGGGGTTTAACGTCCCGAAACCACCATATGGTTATGAGAGACGCCGTAGTGGAGGGCTCCGGAAATTTAGACCACCTGGGTTCTTTAACGTGCACCCAAATCTGAGTACACGGGCCTACAACAATTCTGCCTCCATCGGAAATGCAGCCGCCACAGCCGGGATTTGATCCCGTGACTTGCGGGTCAGCAGCCGAGTACCTTAACCACTAGACCACCGTGGCGGGGCAACGACAACAAAGAAACTTTGAAACCTGTTTCAACAGAACATTTACACTTAAGTGAGTACACTGCCGTCTAAGCGTTCTTTAGGTACTTCATGTCTATGAATCATGTATGTAATCATGTCTCCATCGAAGCTCACACAACCGCGGTCGTGCGCTGTCACGTGAACAAGCAAGTCTTCCATAGGGCGTATTTCAGCAGCATTAAACTTTAAAACGGAGCGTTTTAGCACTGGAGCCTGTTTAAGCCTGCAGTAAAAATGCGCGATTCGCGTAAAGTGAGCTGCACGATAGCCATGACAACTAAAGACGCCTCAGTTGCTAAAACACATGGCATAACCTGAAGACGTCGTACAAAGTGGCGCAGCGCATTAGCGTTGGCCTTGCAGCTACTACCGCTAAGCCATGCCCAGCGATGGAGATACCTCACGGAAGCAAGTTCCTCCGGGCCACTACGTGCGCAGGGAACCACTTGACGGTAATGTTGTTTTCCGGTCATGCTATAGTTGAACATACTCTTGCAGTGGTTCCATGGACGTTGTTTGTAGCAAAGTTGGCTATTCACGTCTTCGAGTCGCTGAGGACCGTGCGGCAATCCGGGATCGCTAGTGCCAGTGCGATTGCAAACTCCTCGGCTTGCGTGGGCGACATGCACCACATGCTTCCCGACGTTGTGACTACTCCAGTGTCTGCTGCGATGACTGCTGCTGCGTACGTGTTTGGCTGGTGGGGATACTTCGCCACGTCCACGTAGTACGCGGGAGGCAGATACGGAGGTACACGCGCTAACTAGCCGCGGGTCTCTGTCAACGCATTCCTCGGAGCCGCAACGACCCGATGCCGAAGACGGAGAGTATTTTATCACAACCTACGCCGACGTTCTGCAATGGTACAGAACGAGCAGACGCCTCTACCCACCGCCTCACCGAGACCTACAACGCAGAGAAGCAGCCACACTACGGCAGCTGCAAGTACAAGCAATATGGATTCCCGTCTGGGCAAAGCACGTTTGCCCGGAGGTTTACACCACTGATGTATGCCAACACTGCAAGAAGGCGCGAGCCACCCAGAGACACCTCCTTTGGGACTGTGCACCACCGCCGGCTAACCAAGAAGTAATGCCAACTGCCATACGCAGCAAAATCATCAGCCGAGAGCCAGGCAATCAAATAGACGTGGTCCAGCACGTGCTTAGCATTCTGGAACGCCAGCGGCCGAAAGCGGCGCCCCCATGGGTTTGACGCGAGTAGGTTGCTGCTCCGGGACGTCCGAGCACGCTATTGTCTCGCTTTATACACCCTACCCCTTCCCCCTTTATGCCGGATCGTCAATAAAGTTGTTTCACTCACTCCGGGCCACTACCGCTCGATCGGATACATCCATGCGATGCGCAAAGGACGTACGTACTCCCGTAGAAAAAGCAGTGCGTTGGGTAGAGAGGCTTGTCTTTGTAGGAGAACGGCAGCGACGAGCAATCATAAGTACGCGGTCGGAGAAAGGGCGAACAAGAAATGCTTTCGAATCGGCCAGCTTCACTGCGTCTACAACATTGCGCGGCCGAATGCGTGCTTTAGCCTTTAAAACAATCTTGAATAAGTAGTGATTTTGCTACTACAGTAAAAGAGTACCTTCAAGTAGTCGTAGGAGCAGTTAGGGTGGTGTTCCATCTGGACGGTGGCGATGTGCAGTTGGATCCTCTTTCCAGGTGGCACAGCCAGAGTCCACAAACAGTTCCGGTTCGAAGGGTAGTGGTCGGGGTATCCCGGAGAACTCACCGAACCCATGTTCGCCACCGGCATCACTTTGCCGCACTCTGCGAATGAACAGTTTGAAAAACACGCACAGAAAACAAGCAGGGTAATCACACGTAATTGGTACTGTGCGGGAAAATAGTTTAGCTGGTGCAATTGCATAGGCGGTGAGTTCACTGAATGAGCGTGGGCCTTAAATTATATACCACCGTGGCGGTGCACCGTTCATCCCACGGGTAGTATCCATAACTGTTAATAAGGGTAATATTTAGTTATTGGAGAAAACAAGGATGTATTCTTGGTGATCTTCCGTGGTGGGTGATTATGATAACAGCTGACTAGAAGAAAGCTGCACTGTCTACACTTCAAGGCTCCGAAGACAGTCTTGAGGTGTTCAGAATTGACCACGCCTCTACCATGTGAGTATACCACATGTATAGCTTGAGCTCGTACAATAAACTATTCTCACAGCCTTGATCATAACGACATTAGCCGTTTGACACACGCGTACATTTAAGAGTGAGAAATCGGTTTACTCAAGCATTCGCTCTGAGCACATATATGACACATATATGACACATTAACACATATATGACTGTACCAAAGGGCAAAGGTCCAAGCTTATTAATAGAAAAACAATAAATAATACATAATTTGTCACCACGGCAATGCTACATTTGAAGCAGCTGCACCGCACGTTCAGAGTTGTTTAAAAAAGAGCGTAGAGTAACATTTTTTATTCATACCATGGTGTTAATGTTTCTCAAAACCAGCGACAAAATTGGATACATTCAAACATTAGAAATTATTCCCATTAATGCTTCGAAGAGATTATATTCAGGTGTACGGGAGGTGTTTTCGCTAAAAACGAAATTCGAATAATGAATAGGCAGCAAGTGCTTCTGCGTCTCTGCAGTTGTCCAACCGAAAGGGTACAAATAATCGCAATATAGTTTTATTTTTCATCAATAAACTTGGTAAGAGACAGCTGCAGATAAAAGCTACTCTCCGAAACAGGCAGGTTGACAAGAACCCGTAGCCATCTTTGAACACAACAGCAATGACTGGAATTGATTGTAATTTCCATTACTTGTATTTCTACAGTAACAACTTGGTTGATTGATTGCTGATAAAGTAAGAGACATTTGATTCAGTGAAAATATCAGCAGTCATGCAGCTGGGCCCTGCAGAACAAAAGCATCAGCGATGCACATATTGACATTCCGAAAGAAATCTACAGCAAATCCACAGCTACCACAGTCCCCAATGATGAAAGTGACAGAATTCTAATAAAAAAAGGTGCAAGGCAGGGAGGCGCAATCTCTCCAATAATATTCATGGTGTGCTTGCAGGTTTTCAGTGCACTAGATTGGGAAGAGTTAGGGCTACGAATTATTGGTAACTAACCTTAGTAACTTGGAATTCGGTGATGACATTGTAGTGACTAATAAAAATCGGTAAACAGTGGTTGTGTTGAGCCAACGTTTCGACAAGCGGACTTGTCTTTTTCAAGGCATGATTATTTGTGATGTTTTATTGCGCAAGGGCCCTTTGATGGCTAAATAGCGGCAGTTCATAGGACAGGAAATGGCAACCATGCATATGTTGAGCGGCTGTATATAGGCCTTGAAATTCCTCGCGCTAAGGCGGGTAAAACATAGAAGCGATAAATTAATGACAGTGGCGTGAAATGTGTAGTGCGAATGGATGGTGAAAGGTTCTGGTAATAAAAGCGTGATGGAGATAATGGGCACTAGCACACGTGCCTCGTCAGCGCTCTTGTGTCGAAGGGCCGCGAGGCAGGTGCTTTTCAATGTAGCCACCGCAGCAGCAACCTCTCTTGAGAAGCTGCGCTACGTCAAGCCCGGGTAAACTACATTAAAAGTGCGGACATCTCTTAAAAAAGCCGACACAGATTTATCAGTGAAAAGTGGTTCCCTACTGACGAGCATCGCAGCATGCAAGTTAGAGAAGGTTCAGAAAATCGTGCAACAGACCAGTCACCTCATAAAAAGGGGATACAAGCAAAAGCCACAGACTGAAAGAAGACTGCACGAAAATGATCCAAGCGTTATTCGCAAGCATTATCACATACGAGACCACATATGCAGACATGAAGAATAGCCAGAGGATTAGACTTAACAGATTTATCAGAAACATCTACAAGATGGACATGGGTCTGTCCTCTTCCACATCCAAGGAAAAGTTGCTTAAAATGGGAGAGCACATCGCATGGGAAGAGCTCACGGAAGCACACCATGTCAACCAGCTGGAGAGACTGCAGCTGACGAATACGGGTAGATAAGATTTGGGTTACCGCATCGAGGATGACATGCATGTCCCTCAGCGTATTCCGTACAAGATCAGAAATAACTTACATATAAGCAATATCCCAAGGAACACGCATCCCGAGTATGACAAAGGAGGACAAGCCAGGATAAAATTGCTCAAGCAGATATTACAACGCACCAACAGCAATGAAGAAAGTGTGAGATACATGGACGCAGCGGCTTACCTTACAAATGACCGTTTTGCTATAAGCGTGGTCGACGAAAGCGACAAAGAATTAAGAGCAGCATTCATGTGTGCCAAGGACGCGAGTACAGTGGAAGAGCTGGGCATAGCCCTGGTCATCGCTACATGCAAGCATTCATGGGCTACTGTGATAACAGATTCGCAAGAGGCGTGTAGAAGAGAGATGAAAGGAAGGATAGAAAAGACAGCTTTACATGTCTTGAAAAGCACCTAGGTGTACTAAATAACCATCCTTTGGACTTCGGGACATGCGTCTTTCGCGGAAAACCAGGTGGCGCACGCCGCGGCTTGAGATCATGCGCACCAAGCCATCTCCGACACGATGGGATCACGTACCAACGGCTGTCACGACGAGCATGAGAGCATACCGAAGAAGTACGCAGACATTTTGGTGAACTACAGGAAGCAGCGAAAGTGGTACCCGCCAGCACACAAGAGTCTTAGTAGGGAACAAGCGGTGACATGGAGAAGACTACAAGCTGGAACTAACCCGCACGGAACATTGATGCCCGCTATGTATCGAGGAATGTTCAGGCGGGACTGCAAGTTTTGCCCTCCGGACACGCGCAACACTCTGCGCCACATGTTGCTCGAGTGTCGCAACAATCCGAACATACCACCGTCGTCCCCGCCAAGTGCAAACGCAAACGAAGAGAAAGGAACGGATAAATAGGAAGCATTCGAAGACCAGTGGGAGGCTTTGCTGGTGACGCAGGACCCTGACAACCAGCTACAATTGGTGAACCAGGCTCGAGCGGCGGCAGCGAGCCATAAGTACCTGGACTGAGGAGGCCACCCACCTTAGGGCTGAAGTACAAAGAGCCCGGTACAAATAGAGTTCATTTCATTCATTCTATGCTCTAATCACTGTTAATATTTTCGAGACGGTAAATGCATGTACACGAAAATTACCCCCATAGGTTATCTCGGCCACGAAATGAGTCATTACCCGTTTAAGAGGCAATCAGCGAAGTGGTTCAGGGAACAAACCGGCGCTAAGGATATCATAGTCGAAGTGAAAAAAAATGTACATGAAAAGGGCACGAGGAGCGTAGAAAAGGACACCGCAGGTCATTAAGTGTAAATCTTTAGATTCCAAGAGAAGGCGAACGCCTGAGAGGGAGACAGAAACTTAGGTGAGCAGATTAGATTAACAAGCTTGCGGGTATAACGCGGAAGCAGGAAGTACAGGACCGGGTTGATTCGCGCAACGTGGGTGAGGTTTTTGCCATTCAGTGGACGTGCTGAGATGGATGGTGAGAATGGTGGTGAAAGGCAGGAATTACGCACCAGGCTCGACGCTGGTCCACTCGATCACGAACCCATCGGCGCCAACAGAACTGTCCGAGTGGAAGTGCAAGTAGATCGCCGACTGGCTCGATACAATGCTACTGCCACTCAGCTGTGTGCCGCAGTAGCGCCCAATGGTGCGGCGGGATGACGTGGGGCCGTCGTGGATCTCCAGGTAGTCGAATGCACACTCGTGACCCTCCTCCAGGTTGAATGAGGTGAATGTCAGATTCAGCACCTGCCAAAGGTAACGTGGTTAGGAATCAGGCTGGGGGTAATAGACCGGGAAAAATGTGACAGTTATAGAGCGTAACTTTAATTGTTTAGGAACAAAACCTAGAAGAGCAATAAAATTCACTCACCAAGAAGAAACACGCATATAGAACTTGAGGTTTTGTATTTTCGTCGCAGTTTCCAATGTCATTATATTCGTACCTCGCACTTAGGAGGTAGGTGAAACCGGCAGGAATCGCACATATGTGCTTTGTAAGTCACCTTCAGCCGGACTATGTCACCTGTGTTAGTGATAATGCTGGGACAATAATAAGGCGTCCTAACATTCTCGCCATGCCGGAGCTAACACTGCGGGCAAGCGAAGAGGAGCATTGACATGTGTGAGCTGATTTTTACGTCAAAAGCTTTCCATGTATTATCATAACTGCCTAACTTGCCAACTTAGATGGCTTAGCACCAGTGCCTATAATTGGTGTGCATTACTTTTGCCCCCGTTTGATTTTAAGCTTAATAACAGAAGCCTGTTTTCACAAACGCTGGCATCACACCCACTTAAAAAGGATCCTTACTTGAACATGATGATCTCGAATGTTCGCGCTTTTTTAAAGACGATAGTCTTTCTTCGTCTAGTAGTAGCAAAGAACTTTATTAAGGCAGCTGACAGTTTCCTAGGTGGACGCAAACATTCGGTCTATCGGTCGGTTGACTTTTCAGTGTGTCGCTCGAAACGGCTAAAATCCATCCACATCCTCAGGCCCACCATTTTTGCTCTGATTTGAACGTTCATGCTTGTACGTATTTTCTACTAAAAGGAAATATTGCACGTACCTGAGGCACGAACTCAACACTTCGATACCTGTGGTGTGTTTCTTTAGACTATGAAATACATACATATGTATTTTAAATAGCGCTTATTACGCGGCGCTGACAATGCAGTGCTATGCACAAACTGGCGGCTGTTTCTTGCGCATTGCGAAGACGATACGGTGGCGGCACCTGCCCGTTGCCTTGTATTCTACAAATTATGACCTCCGAAATGGCGCGCACACGCTGCGCACTTGCTATTTAGAAGGGCAACCTTTCCTTTTTCAAAAGTACTGCCAGATAGTGCTAATGTCTCACGCAATGCCTCCAGAATCCCACTCACCAATTTTGTCACACAGAAAATCAAACAAATGTTTTATTCACTCCCTCCAGACGCAACAATATCGTCTTTTGACGAAGTTTGCAGTGAAACATGTAGATACAGGACCAATTTTTTTTTCTTTCGGGATCTGTAGGTAGCAACAAGACGGCTGAGTAGTTTTGCGTGTGACTACGAAATTTTAGCCCTGGAAAACAGAAATAGCGGCTAAATGGATCGGCGTCATTTTGACACAGACGCCTTGCCACGCTTCTTCATCATGTTGCAATTCTCGTTAATAGCTTCGGCTATTAACGGAAGCAGCAACAACGAGACCTACTCGCATCGCATCGGTTGGTGGGCGAATGATTTTATGAGTGATGCGCACCAGAGTGAATGCATTTATAACATTTAGCCCAGCACCAACACCACCTTTAGAATACGCCCCCTTTCCATGTGTAGCAAACAAGACGCTGTCAGATGGACTTTTTCTGCCTTTTTAGATGCAAAGCAACCTATGCTAGAAGCTGTGTTTATCCCCAGGAGACCGTCCGCTCCACCACTGCGCAAGCGCATACCCTCCTCCTCTTCTCGCATGAGTTTGAGGAGGCCGGAAGAGTCGGAAGGAGGATGCGGCAGAGCACTGCCTCCGCTTCGTTTCTCCTCTCCCGTTTATAGCCCCGCCACAGCTGTGCGCTCGTATCTAATGCTGGACACGCTCCTTACGTTGCACTCTCTTAGCAGCGCTGGGCGGCACACAAGCGGTTATGCGCAAAAATCAGAGGTGGTAACATAAGCGGTACAGAACATATAGACAATTCCACACCGAAGTGAAACATACACGGAAACACACAAAATGAAACAACCAATGAAAATTCAAGAAAACATCAGCGCTAGTTTGCATCCTCACATAGTTCCGTTTAGTGGGAGTTGGTGTAATCCTTTCTACAGCGAAAGCTGCTATGAGATCACAACTCATGTCACGCGCCACCGTTGTCCACCACCGCCAACGCTGCAGCCACCGCCACCGGTGCCCGTAACCACATGGCAAAAAAATTAGAGGAAAAAAAACTAGCGCCAATAAGATTTTAAGGATTGAAACCAGATTCGGTGGGTGTGAGCCCAGTATTCCACCACTGAGCCACGCCGGTGCTTGGGACTTGTTGGCAAACTTGCCTTAGGCAGGCTTGATGTCGGGGAAGGATTCGCGTTAATACCCCTTATAAAGCGTTTTAAAACAGCGAAAGAGCAACCAATCGTCTCACAATGCAAATAAAGTAACGAGGATGTCGTCCAATGCTACAACCCATTACAAAAACTTGTTCTTGTTCACCTATAAACTATGGCGCATATCCACTTCAGGCATGATTTCTCATCGTCGTCAGCCTGCATGAACAATTGACACAAACGTTCTCGCAAGAGTTTAGCGTAAGCCACACTTCTCAAAAGAAGGACAAAAATAGCATTGCAAATGCCGGCATACTACCTAAAAATATTAATAAGGATGTAGTGGGTATCAAGCACGTGTGCTTGCAGTAGTTACCCATTGTGTGTACAGAAAAGGCTCTGAACGGCCACCATTCAAGCTTTCGCTGTGACTGTGCTGCACCTACCACGCAGGCCTGGCTTTTTTTCACAGGAAATGGTTTTTATGTCGAGGTCCAGCAAGACTTCAGTGACGTATTTTTGTCGGGGAAATTACGTCGTATAAACACGCATGATCAGATCGCCAAAAAAAAATTCTGCCAGCGGTAGTCGAGCCCATGATTTTTGGATCCGTGACAACATACGGCGGGCATGCTATACATTGCGCAACGGTCACGTATTTTCAGGATTTAAAACAAGTCGCACCTTGCCGCAAAGGCGAAGAAATGAATGTGATAGCAACAAATCGGTGTGTCACGCGAAAAATGGCAAGCAGATCGAAGCGTGCCCCGCGTTGCTGACACACAAATAGACAGATTTAGTTGCGCGTTCACAGCAGCCATGCGCACGTGGCTTGCCATCGCAAATGGCTAGCAGGCTGCACCCGTATGGCTGCTGCGCACGCGTGACTAAATATATCTAATGACGCAAGAAACGTTCTCTCAGATAAACGTGAATAAGTGTCTCAGTTTTCACTTCACATTGTCTGGAAAGCGCACCCTTTTCGCGAACGGAGACTGCGCAGCGAGTGCAATGACCTTTGTGCGCCCGGTTATTACATCGCTCACACACGCTCAGCAGCAGTGGCACCGAAAGGCCTGTTCGTGGAATCTCTAACGTGACCGTCTTCCAACTTGCAGGAATCGACGCGCCGCAGCTTCACTGGAGCAGGATACGAACGAACACGCGACGACCAAAGGACCACGTGCTGACCTACGTCATCAAGGACCATCTTCAAAAGCAGTGAACGTTGAGCGCAATAGCACACACGCTCAGCAGCAGTGGCACCGAAAGGCCTGTTCGTGGAATCTCTAACGTGACCGTCTTCCAACTTGCAGGTTGGTGCTTGACTTTATTCTTTTACACTGTTTTAAACGTTAGCGAGAAACCTGGTTGTCGCTGCTGCTGAACGAAATGGCAAAAAACTGTGTTGCCTGTCACAAGTGTATCCCAACTGATTCTGTGTATTTATCATGTTCAGAGTGCAATTATGAGTATCATCTCGGCTCATGCTCAGGCGTAACCGAAAGCGCATACAAAAAGAAATCGTCTGAGGCCAGAACTTCTTGGAAATGTCCGACTTGCAGAACTGCGAATGTTCGAGGTGGCCCGAGTAATGCAAAAGAAAAAATGGACCGTGAAATAGACCTTGCTAATGAAATTGCTGAAATACACGGTAAACTGAACATACTACTGACAATCAAAGAGAAAGTGGATGCTCTAGAAGGCATTATTGCCACCGTTGATACCATTGAACAGTCCGTACAAGCAATGTCCGATAAGTACGATGAAGTAATAGCACAAATGAAAAAACAAGGTGCAGATATAGACTACCTAAAGACACGAGTGAAAAAGCTTGAAGAACACGTGGAAGAGCAGAAAATTGACAAACTCAAGCAAGAAATTAACGATCTAGACCAATACGGCAGAAGACTAAACCTTGAAATTCACGGGCTTCCGCAACAAATGAATGAAAATGTTTTCGAAAAATTGAACATACTGGCAAATGACTTAAAGCTGCCTAGGCTATCAGAATCGGATGTAGAAGCCGCCCATAGGCTTCCGAAAAGAGCAGGGCAAGACGAGGCTGATAAGCCCGCCCCTATATTGGTACGCTTCACATCTCGACTGACGCGAGATATCTGGCTCAAACACCGACAAGAACTAAGAAAATCAAAGTCCAAGATCTTTTTCAATGAAAACTTAACTGCACAGAACAAAAAGCTGTTCTGGCTGATGAGGTGTAAAGCCCGTGAGCTGCATTATCAGTTTTTTTGGGTTAAGAATGGGAAAATGTTCGTGCGACGAAGCCCACGTCATCAAATTGTTAACATAAGAACTGCTGAAGATCTAGAAGGACTACGGTAACTAAAAAAAACTAGAAAGTTCCTTTTCTGGCCGACTTAATTCATGGCTTTTTTTACACAGTCGCAGAATTATTATGATGCCTTTTCTTTTCGGCAATTAAAAGCTACACGAAACGTCAAACACCTATCCTTGTTGAATCTAAATGCCCGTAGTCTAAGGCATAAACAAGAATCTATAAGCCTTTTTTTCGATACACTCGAACATAATTTCGATATCTTGACATTCACAGAAACCTGGTTTTCTGGTGATAACCCTGATGTACATTTCGCTGGATACAAATGTATTCAAATATCGCGATAGAACAGAAGAGGAGGTGGTCTGGCGATTTATATTAAAAACTCTCTCCAATATGAAAATACTTTGGAATACTCCCATATTGAACTTGACTATGAATGTTTAATGATCAAATGCATGGGCACAATTGTCGTCCTCATGTACAGACCCCCTTCTGGTTCTGTTACTGTGTTTCTTAATTATCTTGAAAGTGTTCTAAAATAATGTTGTCAATCTGGATTTCCTGCGATTTTCTGTGGTGACTTTCATATCGACTTATTGGCAACAACATCTAATAGGCAAAACCTCGTTGATATTTTCTGCTCTTTTGGGTATGAAAATGTAATTAACATGCCAACAAGAATTACAGACTTATCTGAAACGCTACTCGACTTATGTTTTACAAACTATCAGCCATGTGAATGCGACGCAGGTGTACTGATAGCAGACATAAGCGACCACTTGCCCTTCTTTATTTTCTTCAAGACATACTTGTCCCGACATGACCAAACTATTCAGAATACAGCCATCAAATGCAGAATAATATCTGCGGATAAGATCGCGATTTTTCAACACTTAGTTGAAGGTACAGATTGGAACTTTGTGACAGTGATCAAAGATCCCGTTGCTTCATACCGCCTCTTTCTAAACACTATCAAAGGTCTCTATGACTTTGCTTTTCCTAAGACAACGATTAGAAAAGCCCGTAGGTCTAGAAAACCATGGATAGATTCACACCTTTTAAAAAGATTAAAAGAGCGTGATAAACAGTTTAGTGTATTTATCAGAACAAAAAACTTGGACACATTAGCTACATACAAAAAAATTAGAAATAAACTTGGCACTGATATTAAACAAGCGCGTTTCGCGTACTACGAAAATATGTATGCTGGTATATCGAACGACTCCAGAAAAGTTTGGAAAAAGGTCAATGACCTTATGTGCAAAGATGATGAATCCGTTATATCGGAGCTTGTGATTGACGGTGAACCATGCTCAGGTCCGCCACTTGCAGATAGGTTCAATAAACACTTCCTTAGAGTTGGCGATTGTGGGACTACTGCTGGGGAGATAAGCAATCATACTTATGTAACTAGCAACATTTCATCCTCTGTTTTCTTGTTTCCCACATCCGAATCCGAAATATACAAACTGTTGCAAAAATTAAAAAAAAATAATTGTGCATGTGGCGTGGATGACTTAAAACCCCAGCCTATCAAAGCAGTCGCCCATACCATAAGTAAGCCGCTTTCACATATCGCTAACACAATTCTTAGTTCAGGTATTTTTCCTGATGAGCTAAAGATTGCGAAAGTATCTGTCATCTTTAAAGGCGGTAATAAAAATGACCTTAATAACTATAGGCCTATCTCATTATTACCTATATTCTCTAAAATATTTGAGCAAGTTATCGACCTACGACTTTCAAATTATTTATTGCAAGAAAATGTGATAATACAACAACAATATGGCTTCCAAAAGAAAAAAAATCTACTGAAACAGCACTACTGGATATTAAAGAAAAAATACTTGACAATTTTGAACATAAATTACTTACCATAGGAATTTTTCTCGACTTCAAAAAAGCGTTTGATTCGGTTAAGCACCATATTTTATTACGGAAACTCCCTTCATATGGAATCAGAGGAAAGGCTCTAGAACTTATAAAAAGTTATCTAAGCAATCGGCAACAGTACACCAGTCTCGGCGACATTAAATCAAACGTAGGTAATATCATTTGTGGTGTTCCACAAGGATCAATCTTAGGGCCTTTGCTATTCTTGATTCATATCAGTGATCTACCTAACATACCGCTAACACCCGATGTTGTTCTCTACGCGGACGACACCAATATATTCTTCGCCGGTAATTCCCTCAATCACCTTGAACAACACGCAAACCTGTGGCTGACACATCTATCCGACTGGCTTAAGTGTAATAGATTAGAATTAAACACCAAAAAAACTAAATATGTTTTATTCCGCCCACGCAATAAGGCTATCACAAGCGAGCCTACAATAAAATTTGAAGGGCAAAAAATTGAACGTGTCACAGCGCATAAATTTCTTGGGAAACTTTTTCAAGAACACTTAGACTGGTCCTTACACACCAACCACGTTCGTACCAAGATTTCCAGATCCACGGGTATAATCTGCAAGTTTCGACAACTCCTCCCTCAGTGGTTGAAAAAACAACTATATTATTCCCTTGTTCACTCACATCTCCATTATTGTCTTCTTGTATGGGGGAATACGACTAAAGCAAACACTGACAAAATTCACACCTTGCAAAAAAAGCTATACGACTAATATCAGGGGTGTCATTCAGGCATCATACCGCGCCTCTCTTTAAGGAACATAAAATACTTACGGTAACCAACGTTATGAAACAAAAATTGGCAATGCTTATTTATAAACAGGTACGAACTGATCGCTCAGGGTTTTATCAGAGGCATCTCCCGAGAGATCACAGTCACAACCTACGGCACAGGGTGTATACATATGAGAAACCACGTACAAATTACGGCACACAAAAACTATTGTATCAAATTTCGCATTTCTTGAACGAACAACCGATTGTAGCTTCTCTAATTGACAATGCAGTCTCATATGGCATTTTTAAAAAGAAGATACAGGAACACTTCCTATTTACACAAACGTAATCACTGTCACCATCTTTGTCTCATATTCCCTGAAGTATTTTCTTGTATATATCACATTGAGGTTTGCTTATGTTATCCAAACTGTGTTTTATTTACCGATCAAACATATTAGTTATTGATGTTGCTGTCTCTTGATTGTTGAAACCTTGTATTCAAGTTTAAAGTTTCTTCAGGTATTTTACATGACTTACATTAGTGTTTGTTTATGTCCTCTACAGTTTGCTTCATTTGTCGGACACGCGTATGCTTTATAGATTTCATCTCCTGCGCAAATTTTTGCTCAATTATGTTTTCTTGTACATGTTTTGCATGTAGAAACATATTTATGCTTAATTTCTTATTGACTCGTTACTTTACACTGAGCACTGTGTTATTTTGGTGGGTTTTGGGTTTACAGGGGGCCGGCGCTTTGTCAGGCTTTTATGCCTTTTCGCCGGTCCCCTAGGCAAATTGTACCTTTCTTTTTTTGCTTTTGCCTGAAATAAACTTCAACTTCAACAACAAAATCGTTCCGGGGAAAGCCCAAGGCGTATGGTTCTCCCTACAGCGATATAAGTGAGCGCATGCGTGAGCGTACCCCCTCTCCCCTCTCTCTCCATGCGGCAAAGTACACGTGAGAGATGAGAGCGCGCGCCACCTCGTCGTGACGATAACCAGGTCGTCGAAAGCGGGAGCACTCTATAGTCTCGGCAGCAATCGACGAGCAGCATGTATTTGCGCCGTCATTGGGAGAAAGCATAAGGTCCTGGTGCCGGCTACCCCTCAAACACTCTGCCGGTTCCCCGTAGCCGAAATCACGCTGCAGGCAACCTTGCTCAACCGCAACGCACAAATATTCCGTCAGGTGGCGTGGTGAGTCGGTTACGTGTCCTATCATTGACATTTCTATGAAGAAGCCACAAATGCAAATGAGTGAGTTAAGCAGGTACCGTACCATTTCTTGATTTGTCTGGATGATCCACCTACAATCACGCTTGTGAGTGTACTGGTCACCATTTTCAGGGTAGCGAAGAGTTCCGTTGATGCCGTATATAGTGTCATCACAGCCTGCGTACAGACATCAAAGGGCCAAGCTGTCAGTAGTAATGTCTTATAGATGCACTACTACGTCAAAGCGCTGCGAAATTGACCACTAAGTTCTGTTATTTTGAAGGCAACGAAACAGAACTCGAGTCAGTGCTTAGCCAAACAATCTTATGCTTACAGTCAAGCATTTATTCGGAACACAACTGATAACAGCAGACGTGAAAATATTTTAGTTAAAAACGATGTATGTTGAGATCAACACTGGATAAGTTACATTTTAACGCGATAAATTGTAGTGAATATTTACAAAAGGGCTTGCGGAGTTTCACCAGTTTTTTATTTGCCTTTTATTAACTGTTTGTTCATACATTCGCCAAGCTCATAGTTTTACGTCAATGAAGACCATTTAATGTACTAGAAGGTATACGCATACGTAGTGTTGGCAATCACAACCATTACAAGAAAACCTAAACAGGTCTATAAATTATTACGTGATGGTCAATACCAATGAAATAGTTGATGTAGCGAGACATACTCATAGCGGCTTGTGCAGAATAAGCAGGAGAAGACAATAAACTTGTTTTTATAAGATGTGGTGTGCTCTTAGTCAGTGCACTTTATGTGCAGATATGTGTACGAGTACTCATTTATGACTGCGGCATCCCCAGGTAGATGATGAATACGTTCAAAAGAAATGGAATGAGAAATTAACACAAATTTTTGCTCCCCTGTTACCTCGTATGTGGCACTGTTGAGGCATTTTGAGAATAATAGGATTGTACGAAGTCGTGACTTCACAACCAGAGCACAGTAAAAATTGCAATGTTGTATGAGTAAGGCTATCAATTAACTCCTTCAGCATCTGATCAGGCGCCACTCAGCAAAACGTGGCATAAGGCAATTCGACCACCGCAGCCACTGAAGCGACCTTCGTTTTGCCTAACATTTCAGCACAAACTGAGCGCCGAAAACACAGCGCGCTCAAATGCATCAAACCTTAACTGATGACTATTACTTCGGCGACGGCTCTGTGACATTGCATAGTTCCTCGTCAAAATATACATGACCCATTCCTACGGCATCTTTCGTACACGATATCATGATTTTGATGTGTGAAACCCCAGCGATTATACTGTTATTATTACTAATATTACTTCTAATATTTTATTTTTAATAAAATTACGTAGTTTTCTGAGCCCCAATAGCTGCTGGCTAGCCTCACGCGTTTTCACTCGCACATATAACACATGACTCGCACTTCTATATTATGAATTTAGATGTTATGCGGGACATCACAGCAAAGATGACGGTCGAAATGCGCTTGGAGAGTTCACATATAACTATCATCGCAATAAAATATAAACCAGACTCTCCATAAATAGTGGCTCATTGGCCATGGTTCCACCCACTCACTTTGCCTCGGGTCGTCGCAAGTGGGCCCGGTCCAGTCCGGAGTGCAGCTGCACACGAAACCACCCGCAGGACCACCGCTGCATGTGCCGTTGTTAAGGCACGGGGAGCTGGAACATGAGTCGCTTGTGCTGTCGCACAGCCGACCAGAGTAGCCAGTCTCGCAGACGCACACGAAGTCATTGCCCCGGACCTGTAGGACAGGGTGCGTTGTCGCTTAGCGATTGTGATATAGCATGATCGTGGTGATTTAGCACTCCCCTACAAAATTACGAATAAATACTGCTCCAAGTTCATGCGGGCGTTCATGTGCAGTGGTGTGCTTGTGTCTATGCATGTTCGCTGAGTAGAAGACCTCACAAGCCGACTAGTGAGCAAGTACATTACTTGCTAATGACATTGTGAAACGATGAAAATGTTGCCCACCTAAGAGCCAGCTATCTGTTCATCATACGTAAACTCTAGGGGATAGTATGCCATGTAGAAGAAGAAAAAAAGGACCCTTAACTAAAGGAACTAAAATAATGAGGCACTAGTATCAAAGATATAGAGTAAACGTGAAGTACGACATAGCTTGTGATAAAGTGCATAGGTTTTATTCCTTTTTCAAGCCTGACCATTGTACTGCCTAAGGACAAGCGGAATAACCGTACAAGTAATGGATTGGGAAATAAAATGCCCCAGAAAGGTTTTTACTGCTGTACAAGCTAGTATTTGTTAGCTGCCTATATTATTCTGCATTTATCGAGCAATGTGTCGTGCTAAAATTTTTACACTATTGCTGACCAGTAACACAAAACAAAACTTCAGTTGTGCGTGTGGTAACGTTATCAGTCATTTATCTCTGCGAGCTTATTCAGCTGGTCTAGTTAAGGTGAGAAATAATAAAAGTGTTTAGGTACATAATTGATTGATTGATATATATGTGGAGTTTAACGTAACAAAACCACAATATGATTACGAGAGACGTTGTAGTGGAGGGCTGCGGAAATTTAGACTACCTGGTGTTCTTCAACGTGCACCCAAATATGAGCGCATGGGCCTACATTTCCGCCTCCGTCTGAAATTCAGCCGCCGCAGCCGAGAGTCTATCCCACTGTGGGTCAGCAGCCGAGTACCTTAGCCACTAGACCACCATGGCGGGGCCTTAGGTACATAAGAAGCAAGTAATGTGGCAGCGTGAACGGCACCGCAATGAAGGTTTTCAATTGCGAAACCTAATTATTTATTAATCAGTGGCTGGCCGTCTAAATGTTCCGACTATCTCTTACCAAGCCTTGAGGCAGTCAGTAGAAAAGTCCATCAAACTCAGTGTGTAATATTTTTCTTGTGAGCAACTCAAAAGTTTAACCGCGATGCTCTTTAGGCTAGCCCTAAATAGGGCCACCTATCGGGTACGTGCCTCTGTCTGGCCTAAGCAAAAAAAAAAAAAACTACCATTCGAAACTGGTTTGTGCCACAAGAATAGAGTTAATTCCATTAGTCCCCCTGGTACACTAAAATGAAGGAGGCAACAGTTAGTCCAACAAATGAGCATGTGCCACTGAAGGTTGTGCAGCCTATCAAAAAACTATCCCTATCATAACCGAGCTCTGGCTTCAAAAGTCAGGGACATCTGCATACATACAACTTCAACTACAAAAATGAAGTGGGAAACACTTCGCCGAAATGCGTTTTCAAAATTAAAATTTTGTTTAAATTGACCTCTGGTTTCGTGGCCGATGCCCTGCAGTTGGTAGGAGGCATAAATCAAGGAACAAGGAAGCAAAGTATCAAGCAAGCAAGTGAACAAGCAAGCAAGCAAGCAAGCAAGCAAGCAAGCAAGCAAGCAAGCAAGTGGCTCCGAGGTACGGCGAGGAGCCTAATACTGCGAGTACATCCAATGAGAGATTAACAGCGAATAGAAAAGGCTACGATGGCTTCGAGATGACCCCGCAGCGTTGGAAGGCTTACGCCGACAATGATGTGCGTGTGTCTGTGGTGTAATAGAACCTCTCTGCGCTGAGACTGAACGCAGAATCAACCTAGCTATGGTGGTGAGCACGAGACTCCAAGTGTAGACAACGTAAGAAAGTAGGGATTGGGAAAGGCCGTGGCAGCTGCGAGAATAGCCCGAAGCCAAAGAAAGTTTATGCCAGCGATGAAATATCCAGCTGGTGTCTGTGACTGTCTGCAGTGTAACTAGAATATTGGTAACTCTCTGCGCTGACAGAGAACGTAGCAACTGCTAGGATAATCTGTATAAAGCTTAAAAATGACCAAAGACACAAAACTAGAATTAGACAAAAAGAGATTATCCTTGACGATCATCCAGTTTCACTGTTTGAAGGCTTGCGTATCTTTGTGCAAGATTCGCCCATATCTTTCCGCCATTGTTTTCATTACGCTTTAACAATAATAATGAAGATTTGGAGAAATGATTCAAGTGCTATATCTGCACCAGGAGGTAATTTTACGAGTCAGATTGCAGCTGGCTATGCATTGCAATGAATTGAATTATTTTATCAGCAAAAGCATCGCCTAATTTTGTGGAGTGACACCACGATTAAGTGATCGGCATTTATAGTAAGGCACTGAGTGGCTTGCAGAAGTCATTTTTGGTTCTTCCTAATAATTACAATTGGTTAACTTATGGGTTATTTAAGTGATGCAGTTGACATTCATCTCTGAAACCACGTAGTGCGTTCATGTATACATCTAGGAACTGTCGGAAACACTTTTCATAGTGGACGTCGATGTCTTAATAAAATTTCATTGAAACACGGACCTTATCGATGATCAAACTTATGTGTTAACGCCATAGTTTGGAAGTGAACAGCCACACACTTTGCACAATTTATGTAATAATATATCCGAAACGGGTAAATTACACCATGGTCCATTTTAGCAAAACATACCATAAATACGAAAGTAGAAATTTTAAGGAAGCTTGGTAAACAATACGTGAATATTGTCACGTGGTCGTGACGTCGACGAAGGCAGAGACGACTTGTCCAAAATGAAACAGTTCATTAGGCTGAACGTGAGGCCGGTAAACAGAAAGTCAGATTGCACCGGTACACACTGGCACAGAGTGTCACCAGCGAACAGAGTATCAGCCGTCGATAAACAAGCGGTGACGCGCGTAGGCGTTTATAGATGTGCCGTTGAATATTCCAGCGCTATCGCTAACGGCCAAGAAAGTGCCAGAAGAATCTGTTTTTTTTTTCGTTGTGGGCTTAATCACGTCAAAAGGTTCTTCAATTGTATCTGTGGTTCTTGAGTGGATCGGCGTGGTTGTGCAACGCTGCATTAACGCGTGCAATGGAGCGATAACAAAACTTAACAAAGGAGTGTGGCAATACCATGTAAGTAGTAATATCAATGATAGGACCTGTGTGCTTAGGTGCTGTTAGGTGCTGTTTGTCTTAGGTGCTGTTTAGGGTGTCCATAAGGCATATTGAATGCATTTTAAGAACCCTCAGTATTGCGTATTTATTAGTTTCGAGCTACTATTTTCGAAATGGTCACATCTGCAAATACTTGCAAGGTATGTTTCTGGTCCTAAAGAGAAATTGCTGCGGCGACTATCTCGCAAAAATATTTTGTTCGTCTTTGCAAGTCTTCGAATACTTGGTGCAAGGGTTGTCATGGAAACAAGCCTTCTATTCATAGAGACTATGCAATCTAGAAGTAATTTTGAATTTCATTTTCTACTAACTTCAATGAGTACACACGGCTTTATACGGCACACTTGCCATTTGCAGTGCGATCGTATTCTTTTCGAGCAGCAGTTTCATTCTGCGACTACTATTGTGTCTCGGCTTCTCCGTTCTATTCGCGGGATAACGGCCAACTATACTCGGCAACAACTTTTTTCGCACTGAAGGGAAAGCTGTGGAGCTTAATCCCGTGCATCCTACCACCAGTGAAGGTAGTTCCTAAGTAGCGCACGTATTTCAACGTGAAATACAAATGTTTCTCTTTGCACCCCCCCCCCCCCCACGGTGGTCTATAGTTTCTAAGGTTGTGGTGTCCTCACCTGAAAGACAGTTACTGCGTCACTTAACCCCACCCTTCACCCTCTTTCAATTCGAGAATCTCTTCTTCACTTGGCTGCTGGCCCGCAGGTCATGGGATCGAATTTCAGCTGTGGCGGCTGCATTTTCGATGGAGGTGAAAATTCTGTAGGCCCATGTGCTCAGATTTGGGTGCACGTTAAAGAACCCAGGTGGTTGAGATTTCCGGGGCTCTCCGCTATGGCGTTTCTCATAATCATATGGTCGTTTCGAGATGTTAAACCACACATATCAATCAATCAATCAATCATCAAATGTTCTTTATTTGTTTTCCACGCGGAGATAATTGAGACAAGATGCATGCGCCTCACACCTGTAAGATATTCGTATTATATATATATATATATATATATATATATATATATATATATATATATATATTCCTGGCAAGCCGACGTCGTTTCGCAAGATTGGAAGATTAGCCGCTTGGTACCGATTCCTAAGTCTGGCAAATCTCCATGGACATTACCTCTTACCGACCGATCGCACTTTCAAGTTGCGTAGGAGAGGTAATGGAGATAAGGATCTTGGCCAGGCTTGAATGGTACCTGGAATACTATGAGAAATATTCGAACGCCATGGCTGGTTTTCACCGTCACCGATGTTCGATCGACAATGTTATATATCTCATCACATATGTCCAGCAAAAAAAGGCATGTATACGACTATCTGCTGCTATGTTCCTTGACGTAAAAGGAGCATACGCCAACATTCTACATGACGCCATCCTCGAAGCCATTGAGTCAGTGGGCCTAGGCGGGCGACTGTATTGTTGGACACGCAGTTATTTACAAGGGAGGACCTTATTTGTGAACACTGCAGATGGTCCAACCTCCCAACACCCAATGCATCGTGGAGTTCCGCAAGGTGGCGTCTTGAGTCCAACCCTCTTCAACCTCGTTCTCATTGGTCTTGTAGAATGACTACCAAGTGTGGTTAAGTTATCCATGTACGCTGGCGACATCTGCGTCTGGGCATCTGGCGTGACAAGACCTCAGGTACGCGCAAGACTTCAGAAAGCTGTGACGTTGGTATCAGTGTACCTCAAGGAACATGGTCTGAAAATCTCGCCAGCGAAATGCGCATTGATTGCTTTTAGTTGAAAGCCAATGAGAACATACGTTATATCTATCGACGGCCGAGCCATACCATATGTCAGGACGCACAGATTTCTAGGTGTATTCATTGATAGAGACCTCTGCTTGGACCCACATGTGGCCCACTTCAAGAAGAGGCTGACAGAAATTGCTAACTTATTCAAGTATTTTGGAAGAAAAACCTGGGCGACTTCAGTACATGCAATGATGCAATTGTACAGGACGCTTTTTCTTGGCTATTTGCGCTACAGTTTGCCTGTGTTGACATTACGTGTAGAACCAGTATTCGGACTCTCGAAAGCATCCAGGCTATGGCTCTGCGAGTTTGTCTGGGGCTACCGCGATGTTCATGAACAGCTGAGACAATTGAGATCGCTAATGACTACCCGCTCAAGACGCATATAATAATAGAAGTGCTCAGAGCACACGTGAGGCATCTTACTCGCGCCCCTGTCCTTCATCTAGCTTCACTGCCAGAAGGCCTCCCTCATGCCTCATTTTGCCAGTCTTGTCATATCGCACACGTATTCTACGATATATACAACTCCATCCAGAATTTCAACTCCCCCATGGAGTATGACTTATGCACATGTTGAACTCACGGTTCCAGGCATAGGGTCAAAAGCCCGGCTCTCTTATCCAGCGCTAAAGCAGCTTTATCTTCTATTGTTATATGAGAAGTGCAGTGAGCATACTCATCTATATACTGACGCTTCAACTATAGTGGATGGGTCTGCAGGGTCGGTGATCTTTCCTGCAACAGCGACAACGGTGAAGTTTCGGTTATTCCAGCAGACATCAGCGACAGCTGCGGAACTTGTTGCTCTACGTAGCGCAGTTAAAGTCATTAAACACCAAGAAGCCTGTTTGATATTCGCCTTACGCCGGAGACCTCATGAACAACTAGTGCTGGAAATTAGAGAGCTGCTTCACCACCTCTTCGACGAAGGACACAGAATCACGTTTCAGTGGCTTCCAATGTCACTGCGGCATATTGGGCAACGAACATACCGATGCAGCAGCTCGATCAACACACGAAGATGGTGAAAAAGAATCTATACCATTTTCAAGGACTGATGCTGCAATGACAATCCGAAAAATCGCTAATGCAGAATTAAAACCCCTGTGGATCGCCGAGTGCTTACGGCACACGCGACTGCATAGACTGGACACGTCTCGTCGACTCCGGCCTACGTCTGGGCTCTCTCGACTCGAGACAACGGTGCTTTGCCGACTATGGCTTGGTGTCGCCTTCACCAAAGCTTTGGCCTTCCGAATCGGCATGGAAGACAGTGCTGCTTGCGGTCATTGCGGTAGCGATGAAACTATAGAGCACGTTCTCTGTCACTGCCCTAGTTACAGCATGCAAAGACGGCAACTAGGTGCTGGGTTAGCTCGCCTTGACGACAGACCTTTGTCTGAACAATCAGTGCTTGAAAGGTGACATGATTTGTGTGCTCACAGAAAATCAGTGAAGGCCTTACTGAACTTTTTACGTGGCAGTGGCCTATTGTATAGACTATTGCACCCCAGCCCCCCCCCCCCTTCTTTTTGCGCGCGTCTATTTCCCTCTTCACTTTCCCATATTTCTTCCCCATTTTCGCTCCCCTAGTGCAGGGTAGCAAACCGGATGCACAATTTTCTGGTTAGCCTTCCTGCATTCCCCTCATTTTATTCTCTCTCTCCCTCTCTCCTTTTATTTTATATGTTGTGACTTAACGTTTTTGAACGCGTGAAAAAGTCCCACCTTTTTACGTGCACCTCAAACGCTAAGTGACGTCTGCGCCTACATGTAACGCTGATAATGCGCCCTGTCACTTTACACAGTGTTTCGAGACGCGTGACAAAACGGACTACTTCGCGTAGTGCTATACGTCTGCAGAAGCTCCGCCTCCATAGCTTTACCTTCAATGCCAAGAAAAGTTGTGGCCGAGTATAGCTCAGTTATCTCTCATCGGTTGACTACGTGAACACCTGGCATCACAAGCTGCCACAGTCGCTGGGCGGGCACACGTTACCTGACAAAAGCCGTGTCTGCAGGGCTGCGCCGCACACGGATCCAAAACAGGGGGCAACGCCGGTACTGGCTGAGGCTGAGAAGGGCCAACTCCGGGGTCGCCTTGGCGCAGACAGCCGCTTGGTCCAATTCCGTTGCCCACGTAGCCCGGTGGACAGCGGCACTCGTGGAATGTGCCTGAGCGAACTGCGAAATGGTGCTACAATGAACGCATGTCACGCTAGAGCCTGCTGTGTATAGCGGTTTTCTTAGCTGTGGCTTCCTTGAACGTTTATAATTTTGCTCAGGTATTGTGACACCTATCGGCGATGCAGTTTCTCATAGCCGACATAAGAAACGAGCTCTCCTTGTGACATATTTAATCACATTTTAATGAAAGTCAGTGGAACTCTCCACGGAGCCCTTTCACTGTATCACTGCTCGGAAGAATCACGCGCAGTAACTAACAACAATTGATTCGAATCGCAAAGCTACAAGAAAATCAGCGGGAGTTTTTCAACAAGAAACCTTCTTAGCTGCCAAAAATTTAACCTAGTATAGGGACCGAGTCGGAGACCAGCGTCTTATAGTGTTACTCGAGCTAACTTGGAAGCTGGCAAGTGGCAGTGCGTGTTAGTTTCACCTAAATTCATCAACACCATCAATTGAAATTTATTGTCACCAGAATTTTGATTAAAGCATAACAGTCTCACGAAAAGTGGAAAAAGATGCGGAGAGTCCGCTTACACTGTAGCATGTGCTCCCCTAATGTTTTTAATTTGACCGGCATGCGGGCCTTTGCCCAAACATGCGTCGTCTTGTGTGGCTCGCCGCATGCGTTTGTTGTAGTGTGCGCGATTTTCTGGGGCCCTTTTAGCAGCATGCGTATTTTAGCCACATTCATGTTTTTGCTTCGACAATTTGACGGGGTTTGCCCACTTTATGTGGCAGATACGCGGTTTTGTCAGCGGACACCTATATTCGTTATGGATGCGTTGCACCTTAGGCGCTAGGCTTCTCGGCGTCTCCTGTCATTGTGTTGTGTCATGTAGCCATGAATCATCATAAAAAAAGTTGTGCAGGTGCATCTCTTTACTCGCCACCGGTTCACCAAGCATGATGAAGGCGACTTTGAGCCCGAGAAATAGCCGACGACGTTAGTGGAGCAGAGACACCCTGACTTATGTGCCCCGCTTCAGGCTTGGCACCACTACTGTCTCACCGAAGAAGTCTTTCTAAGAACACTACATGCTTCACTCCTGCCTAGATTTTACGTTGGTTGACCCGCGAAACAAAACGAAAAACCCGGCGCTGAATGAACGGCGACAAGAAAGAATGACAGATGAGCTCACACAAGCTCATTGTGTGTCGTTTTTTGTCGTGCCCGTCTCTTAAGCGCTGTTTTTTTGCTTTTGTTATGCAGTACCAACAGACCCAACGTCGGTCACTATAAGGCTGCAAAATCTACTTGCTATCGGGCAAACTAAATCCCAGAAATGGGTATGCGGGTGTACCACAGTTGCATTCGGGGTCCCGATTAATAAATAGGTTTTCTTAGAAGCTTTCTTCCCGGAAAATCCATGCTGCGTTCTTTTGTAGCTTCGCACGTTTTGCGGATGGCTAAAACTTTTGGATTTGAATAACTTTACCTTGACTGCACACATACGATTAGTTTGCCCCCGTCAGCATAATCACACAGCTCGATCGTTTCCTGTATACGTTCGATAGATACAAACAAAATCAATTATGGTTGGGCTTTTCTCGTGCAGATGTTTCTTGTTTATTGTTTATTTTTCGGCAACAAAAGAGGCTGCCCTTCGGCTATGGCAAAAGACAACATTTAAAGTCACCTGACCAGGCCCCTAGCCCGAGGCAGCACAATCACACAAGCAGCAGTTTAATACAAAACGCAAGTAGCTTGGAAACTCTAATTCAAAACCCTATACAAATTTATGTCCAACTATACTACAATATCAGGCAAACCATACACAGTTTGTATTCATTTCTGAAACTCTGTAAGCATGATTATGTGTAATAAAATACCTCTTGTTACACACACACACAAAAGTTTTTACAGAGATTCAACAAAAAGCATTTTTAGAAAAAAGCACAAAAGCACACTCGCACACAATACTAGAGCTACAAAACAGTAGACAGAAGAACATGACATTATTGCTAAACAGAAGCTGTTTAACTTTTTTCCGGAAGGTTGGCAAAGAAGAGCAGCTGTGCATCACATCAAGTAGAGAAGGTACATATTTAAAAGAGCTGGTATCTGCCATTGGAGCAGTTGTATGCCGTATCCTGTCCTAGTCTGATTTTTTTTTTGAATGCAGTGTGTCTGAGAGCATAATGCGGATCAGCATTAGTGTATAATGATAAAATTATTTCTGGGTCTGATTTCAAGTTCAAGAAGGCTGCTTCGGCAAGGCGTTAATTATATATGTCTTTAATACACTATGTAGCTATATTTATAATAGTGTAAGGAGGTTTATTGGGCGAACCAAACGGGCAGGTGGGAGATTGGAGATAGCGACAGGACGAGGAAGATGGAGGAGCTCGAGCGCCGATCTCGTGGTGCCTTACTCTGCGATGATGCTTGCTGTTCTCTTTTGTTGTCATCATTCCTTTATTATAATTGCCCCCGTCGAGAAAGATCAAGCCATCCTGGCGATCTAACAAGTAGGAACGAGTCGGTCGAAGTACGGCTTCAAGCGGTCCACATGAAAAATATCGTGTCCACGCCGACGATGGTCCCCGGGTGGCGTAAGCGGTTCAATGGCGTAATTGACGGGCGATGTGCGCTCTACCACGCGGCATGGGCCATGGTAATTTGAAAGTAGCTTGGTAGACAAACCATGTGCACAGGGTGGTACATACAGCCATACAAGGGTTCCAGGGGCGAACTTGGCGGCAGGAGGGTGGTCATCATCGCGGGCCTTTTTCTGGCGTTGCTGGTCAGCCGTAGTAAACTGCTTCGCTAGTTGGCGGCATTCTTCGGCGTGACGGGCGGCTTCAGACACGGTCGTGCACTCAGATACATCTGGTGCGTATGGCAGCAAAGTGTCAATTGTGTGCGATGGTTGATGTCCGTATAGAAGGTAGAATGGAGAAAAGCCGGTGGTGACTTGGGTAGCGGTGTTGTACGCGTAGGTCGCAAATGGAAGAACCAGGTCCCAGTTCGTTTGGTCAGATGCCACATGCGTCGCGAGCATGTCACCCAGGGTCCGATTAAACCGCTCAGTCAGGCCATTTGTCTGAGGGTGGTAAGCAGTACTCATCCGGTGTACAATATGGCACTGACGTAGAAGTGCTTGGATTACGTCGGATAGAAATACACAGCCCCGGTCACTGAGGAGCTCGCGAGGAGGGCCGTGACGCAACACAAACCTATGGAGGATGAAAGATGCGACGTCCTGAGCGGTCGCCGCAGGAAGAGCAGCGGTTTCGGCATACCGTGTCAGGTGATCTACAGCAACGATAGCCCACCGGTTACCTGCTGTGGTCAATTGCAGTGGTCCATAAAGGTCGATTCCGACGCGATCGAATGGGCGGTCAGGGCACGCAAGCGGCTGTAGTGGAGCTGCTCCTGCATTCGGTGGCTGTTTTCGTCGCTGACACTCGTGGCAGCCGCGAATAAACTGTCGAACAAAAGTAAACATCCCACGCCAGTAGTACCGCTTCCTTAACCGCTCGTAGGTCTTGAAGACACCGGCGTGAGCGCAATGCGGGTCGGAGTGAAATGATGCACAGATTGTAGAGCGCAGCTTTCGGGGAATAACGAGCAGCCACTTCCTGCCGTCTGGTGAGTAATTGTGCCGGTACAAGAGGCCACCTCGAATGGTGAAGTGCGAAGCCTGGCGTCGCATTGCTCGAGTGGTGGGAAGTGTCGGTACCCCAGATAAGACGTCCAGAAGCGAAGTTATCCATGAATTCGTCGCGCTGTGCAGAGGTCATTGTGTCGATGTCAAGAGCGGACAGCGCGTGTTCCATAAAAGATATAGAGGCAGCCTCAGTCGACAGTGGTGATCGCGAGAGCGCATCAGCATCGGCATGTTGGCGGCCGGAACGGTACACGACGCGGATGTCATACTCTTGAAGTTGCAGAGCCCAACGAGCAAGGCGACCTGATGGATCCTTCAGCAATGACAACCAACATAAGGCATGATGGTCTGTAACTACAGCAAAGGTGCGGCCATATAAGTATAGGCGGAATTTCACAATTGCCCAAAGTATGGCTAAGCACTCTTTTTCGGTAACACTGTAGTTTACCTCAGCCTTGTTGAGCGTTCTGCTGGCGTAGGCGACGACATACTCAGGGGATCCAGGCTTGCGTTAAGCGAGAACTGCACCGAGACTGACACCGCTGGCGTCTGTATGGATTTCAGTTGCAGCCGTGGGATCATAGTGGCGCAATATAGGCGGTGTTGTCAGGAGACGGCGAAGAGTTGTAAATGCGTGATCACATTCGGAAGACCATGATTAGATGTCGTTGGCACATCTTAAAAGTTGGGTCAAAGGGGCGATTATGGAGGCAAAGTTGTGCACAAACCGACGAAAGTAGGAGCACAATCCTACGAAGCTGCGTAACTGTTTTACAGTCGTTGGTTTGGGGAATTCAGCAACAGCGCGTAGTTTAGCCGGGTCGGGAAGAACACCATCCTTTGATACGACGTGACCGAGAATGGTGAGCGTCCGAGCAGCGAAGTGGCATTTCTTAAAATTCAGTTGGAGCTGCGCATTCTTCAGACACGTGAGGACATGTTTCAGGCGTACAAGGTGTGTTGCGAAATCGGGTGCAAAGACGACGATATTGTCGAGGTAGCAGAGGCATATGTTTCATTTCAAACCCCGCAGAACCGAGTCCATCATGCGCTCGAATGTGGCCGGCGCATTGCAGAGGCCGAAGGGCATGACATTGAACTCATATAGCCCGTCTGGTGTCACGAATGCTGTTTTTGGACGATCACCATCTGCTAAGGGCACCTGCCAATACCCCGAACGCAAATCTAACGACGAAAAAAAACTCGGCACCTTGTAAGCAATCAAGGGCGTCATCAATCCTAGGCAAAGGGTATACATCTTTGCGAGTGATCTTATTTAAGCGCCTGTAATCAACGCAGAAGCGAATTGTACCATCCTTCTTCTTAACAAGAACGACAGGTGATGCCCATGGACTTTGGGAAGGTCGGATAACGTCGCGCTTGAGCATATCGTCAACGTGTTTGGTGATAACTTGACGTTCCGTGGCGGAAACACGGTATGGTCGCTGTCGTACTGGCGCGTTGGAACCTGTGTCAATGCGGTGGAAAAAAACTGGGAGTTCGGCCAAGGGTAGGTTGAGCAACGTCAAAGGATTCACGAAACTGGTAGAGCAGCTGAAGGAGCTCAGAGCGTTCAGATGGCGATAGTCCGTCGGCAATCGATGAATCGAAAAGCTCGCAAGGTGGTATATTGGAAGGGTTGAGGGCACTGATGGCGTCGTAGTAACCGGAACAATCTGGCGGCATGGTAGAGATTTGTTCTTTATCAATGGCATGCACGTGTCCAAGAGATTCACCTTGAAACAGTTCAACGGGATACGGAAGGGAATTGATGAGGCAAAGAGCACTGTTTCCTTCAGAAATAGAGAGGGTTGAATAAGGCAGAAGAAGTGATCTTCGACTAAGGAAGAGGCTTGATGGCTCAAAGAATGCAGCTTCGTTCCTAATGCCGTCACAGAACACGGGGAGCAACACAGCTGCTGTCGGAGGAATTTCAGTGCCTTCTTTGACGACGAGTTTGTGTACGGCGGGCTGAATGCGGCTGGTTGGTTGGTCGTAAAACGGGAAAAGTTCAAGCTCCGATCTTGCACAATCAATAACGGCATGGTTACGCGATAAAAAATCCCATCCAAGTATGATGTCGTGTGAGCATGACGACAGGACAATAAACTCAACAGTGTAGTGGTCCTTCGCGATCATCAGTCGGACAGTACAGGCGGCTACAGGCTGAACCGGGTCCCCATTCGCTGTTTGCAAGGACATCATATTAAGAGGCGTCGTCACTTTTCGGAGCTTGCGGCAAAGTTTAGCGTCTATCACGGAAACGGCAGCACCAGTATCCACTAGAGCATATGCTCGAGTACCTTCTACAAAAACTTCGACAATATTCGACGGCAATGTCCGAGGACTTGAGCATTTCGACAGCGCAGTTCTTGCCTCCTGAACTGCGGCGGTTAGTTTCCCTCGTGTTCAGGAGCTGGCCGACGATGCATGGGTGACAGGGAGCGACAACGGGGTGAAGGTGTGCGACCAGACATAGTACGCGGACATTTCCGTGAAGACGAGCTTGACTGAGGGTCAGAATTTTTCAGACGGGATGGAGAAAGGTCCATGAAGCTGTTCTGTGTCCGGGCGTCTGTGTATCCCGGCACGCGACGACGGCAGTAACGGGCGATATGGCCAGGGCCACCGCACGCAAAACAAATGGGCCGGTTATCACGCGTTCTCCAAGTATTGGTGACGAGGGGACCAGTCCATGCGGCAGACGGGTGAGTCGAGGCTGTGGTGGCAATGGGAGGAAACCAGGCAGTGGACGGCTGAGTCGGGGCTGAGGTATACGGCAGTCCCTGGAACGACGGGGGGTGGTGTCGCTGCTGCCGCTTTAGTGCCTCAGCGTAAGTAAGAGGCGCGGTGACGGGGGGCTGCTGCAAGGGCACCGGCATAGCCTCGGAAATCTGCTCCTGGACCACATGTCGGAGCATGGGAGCCAATGATGGTGGGTGTCGCATTGGCTGTTGGTGCGAGAGCTCCTGGCGTTGTGCAAAAGGCAGCAGAGAAAGCTGCCGAGCCACTTCCTCTCACACGAAGTCTTTCATTTGTGCGAGAAGGTTTGTCTGGTCAGTCATAGCGTCCAGTGCGGTCACTGGTTGGATTGTCTGGAATGATCGTCGCGTCTGAGCTCGTTGCCTCCGCAATTCATCATAGCTTTGGCACAAAGTCACTACTTCTGCCACAGTGCTTGGAGACTTCGCGAGAAGCATCTGGAAAACGTCATCGTCGACGCCCTTCATAATGTGCTGTATCTTTGCACTCTCGCTTATGGAAGCATCGACGCGCCGGCAGAGATCAATCGCATCTTCTATATATGATGTGAAAGTTTCACCTGGCTCCTGTGCCCGTGTGCGCAGACGTTGTTCGGCGCGTAGCTTCCGTAAGGCAGGACGACCAAAAACGGCAGATATTGTCTCCTTGAAGGCGGACCAATTCGCAAACTCGGTTTCGTGGTTCGTATACCACAGCTTGGCCACGTCGGTGAGATAAAAATTGACAGTGCCTAACTTAGCAGCGTCATCCCACCTGTTGGGTCCACTGACTTTCTCGTATGACGACAGCCAGTCCTCGACGTCCTGGTCTTCGGTGCCTGCAAAGATCGGGGGGTCTCGCTGATGAACCGGGCCGGGGCAAGTAGTGGCCGCAAGAGGTATTGTTTGTTGGGCAGCGTCAACTTGCATGGTCGACGGCAGGGTGCGAGATCGGAGTTCCAGGTTGTAGGCGATGTGGTTACCCAGCACGATCCACCAAATGTAAAGAGGATTATTGGGCGAACCAAACGGGCTGGTGGAAGATTAGAGATAGCGACAGGACGAGGAAGATGGAGGAGCTCGAGCGCCGATCTCGTGGTGCCTTACTCTGCGATGATGCTTGCTGTTCCCTTTGTTGTCATCATTCCTTCATTATAATAGGAAGAAACATGTTGTCGACTTGATAAGTTGTGAATGAATCGTAAACCACGTTTTTGCATTAGATAAAGAACATGTATGTTTACGTCTATATGGTATGTTTTTTTGTCAACTCACTTACCGATGCATGTGGCTATGGGACTGCAGCCTCCATTATTGATGTTGCAAGCACCAACGTAATTACAGCTGACACCGTCACCAACGTATCCTGTGTATAAGCATAGAAACGCCCATGGTAGGTTTGACAGCAGAAGCAGAACTATAACTCAAAACTAAGAACAGCATAAAAAGGAGGTTGCATTGTTCGAGTTAGCGTTAGTGAAAGTACAACTCGATATCAAGGTACGACTGAGGCCTAGAAGAGAATAAATACTGAGAATCAAGTGGTATAACTAAAGGCGAGCACGAATGTTAACCAGATGCATGTGCGGTTCGCTACACAGTAATTCCTGAAAGTTATCGGAGTTAAAAGTGACAGTTGGTAAAGTGAAGTATTATTTGAAAATTGTGCCATTTTTGTTTCTTTGTGTAACGCCCTGGGAAGTTCAATAGGCGTTATCAAAAGAAGAAGATGAATCTGCAGGGCCGTTATCTCCCGTCACTGAAATAAGAGAATGAAAACCACCACATATAAATGAAACAAATACTCAAGACAAGAAGAACACAGGTGGTGTAATTTGCAGTTTTTCACTAAAGTGTATACGATAAAGAAACGTCAGACGTCGAGAGGCAGGTAGCGTGAATTGGCGTTGAATGAAGTGGGAAGAAATGAAAATCAAATGGGAATGACGGAGCATTTAGTGGGTAACTGAAGGAAGGGCGGGAGCAGTAGTGAAAGTGGTGGTGAACTGTGAGAATAGTGACTAGTGAGAGTGATGGGACTAGTGGCACCATCCTAGATCATACACCGGGGCAGAATTTACCCATTGTTTGTGGGTAAACCTTGCCCCAGTGTATGACCTGCGATGGTCGTCAAACTTAAAAGCCTCAAGCAAGTACCGCTTCGCGGCTAAATATGAATCAAAATGAATGAAAAAAAAAACAATAAGGTGTGAAGGATGAAAGGATGTGGGAACTGAACCTACACTCTTCGTATAAAACCAGTGATGTCCAAGCAGCTGAGCTAAGGGGGGCATCTTTCCCTTCGTATCACATACATGGTATACACGTAGTAGAAAGGTTCACACTGCACTGACCTGGAGGGCAGGGACCGCAGAAGCGGGAGCCGGGAGTGTTGTAGCAGTCTACGCGGGGATTCTGAGAACAACCGCCATTGTTGAAGAGACACTCGTCGATATCGGAGCAGGTGTAGCCATCTCCCGAATAACCTGAAAAATGGATCACGGAGAATCGCGCATATGTGGAGCATTTGAATTTACAAGAGCAATTGAAAGATAACATTAAATGCACCGCTGTTACTCAATTCACTTTTACATATACATTTTTGTATAAAGGCACACGGGAGTTTCGAGCTAAGCTGGAGGGTACTGTGGTAGGCTTATTGAATAATGTGACGCCGCTATTCTTATGTGGTCCACACTTTGTTACCAGAATATGACAGTATCACGTGAATTTAAGGTTAAAAAAAGAAAGACGAGCATAAGTATCTATAGTTAGTTTCTACTTACGTCATGAAATTGTTAGTGTGTGATCACGGTTATGAAACTACAGAAGCAAATACCACGTTGCATTATTTTATTTTTTGTTTGCATTTAGTACATACCGCAGACCACGTTGTGGTACTTGCAGAAAGGACACACATAGTTTTACACTCAGCTAAACATTATTATTACAATGAAAGTATACACATACATTCATTTGTGAATATATTCAAAGGAATGTAACAAAATTATAAGACAATGTTAATAAATAATCTTCATAAAGCTACATGTCATGCAGATCGTCCCAGGTTCTAAGCTGTCGGCAGAGAATTCCATTCTGAAATTGTCTGTGGGAAAAAGGAAAACTTGTACGTGTTTGTTCTGGCATGAATGGGTGTTAGTGAATCATAGTGATGGTGCCGTGTTTCCCTTGTGTAATGAGGACTCACATAAAGTGAAGGGTCGAGGCTGGATTTGTGGTTAATTAGTTTATGTAAAAAATCGAGGCGGTTTCCTTCTGCCTTCTCAGTTGAAGAGTAGGAATGACATTAGACAACATTAGTTGGGACGGCGAGTCTGAACGTTAGTATTTATTATAAATAAAACGAACCGGTTTTCTTTGCATTCTCTCGAGTTTGTTTATATTGAGTTTAGTATACAGATCCCATGCAACGCAGACATATTCTAGTTTCAGACTAATGTAGGTTAGGTAAGTGATAACTCAACATTCGAAGGAGAATATCTAAGTTTGTGTCGCAGATAAGCTAGTTTTCGGAATGCGGCGGAACACATGTTTTCGATTTGAAGGTTCCAAGAAAAATTCTCGGTGAAGGTTACGCCAGGGTATTTATATTTCTTAACTCGTTTTAATGAAATAGACGTTATTTGTACATGTAATTGAGGCACTTTTTTAGGAGTAATGCAAAAGGAGACTGTTTCGTCGGCGTTCGCTGCCTTGCCACATTTTTTACACCACAAGGATATGTTGTTCAGGTTAGTGTCTGATTTCCTTTGATCTTCAACGGACCTAATTATACGAAACACAACCCAGTCATCTGCGAACAGTCTTATTTGAGTACCAGGTGTGACGATAGTGGTGATGTCATTAATATATTTATAAAAAGCAATGGACCCAAGACACTGCCTTGGAGAACACCTGAAGTGACTGGCAGATAGCCCGAGCTGCGCCCATCATTTGTAACATACTGTTCACGGTTGTTCAAGTCTGCGATCCAAGAAATGAAGATCTGGGGAAGATTTATGCTATAGGTTCAATTTCTCCTGGATCACTCTCTCGAAGGCTTTACTAAAATTAAAAAACACAGCATCAAATTACCCGTTTACGTCCAAAGCCTTAGCAAATGATTTTATTACGATAACTAATTGCGTGACAGTTGAGCAACCTCTTTTAAAGCTGTGTCGACAGGTGGTTAGTACCGAGCTTTCTTCTAAGAATTCAGTAATGCGAGTTGCGAATATGTGCGCAAACATTTTACAGCATGATGACGTCAATGATATGGGGTGGTAGTTCTGTATCAACGATCGATTGCTTTTCTTAAAAAGTGGAGAAACTCGAGCCATCCCCTCATCATTAGGTACTTTTACACCTACCAAAGGTTCTCTGAATACCACAACCAAAAATTTACCAACAGTTTCCACGTATCATCTAAAAAACACATTTGGGATGTTGTCAGGACCCGGAGGTTATTAGGTTTTTCAACTTAACAGCATAGACACAATGCCTTGGTATTATATATAAGTTCGCCTAATGGGGTTCAAAGACACAGTCTACAGGTACTCTAGGAGATAATCATGGACTTCAATAGGTGAACACGCTATGTAAGTAGACATTAAAACTTTGTGCGATGGTGTTTAGGTCGGTAATAACTGCACCACTAATTGTGATTTCCGTGACAGACCTCTTGTTTTCGCAGAGGTACTCCCTAAACCTATTCGGTGTGTTTTTTATGAAGTTAGGCCATGTCTTTCAAATCACTTACAGCAAATGCCAGTTTTTCTTGTAATTTACTTAATACCTGCAAGCACGGGCTTCTTCTTCATTCATTTGATTTTGGGCTTCAGTTGTAGTATACCACGCGTCATCCAAGACGTACTTTTATTGACTTTCTTAGATTTAGTAGATATAAATGTATCTATGCAATGTTTACACACTGTGGCAAAGGTTGCCCACAGTACACACACTTCACTGCCACTCTCAGCAAACCCTGTGAGACAGGTTCCCTTGTAGTCAACAACGATGGCGTCATCGGCTATCGAGTAATCCTAAATAGATATGGTTTTGAGAATTTCGCAAACACTAGTCTTGGCAATGAGCCCACAGACCACAAAAAGAAAATGATCTGACAAACCATCTTCAACTGACACAATATGCTCAGAAAAGGCGCGGTTTAAAAATAAAACATCTAATACAGAAGAGGACAGCCCTTGCGCATGCGTAGGCTCATTAACTACTTGGATTAGATCATGTGTCGGCATAATGTCGAAAATATTGTCAGCGTTTTCATCACTTTTACTTTAAAGCTTACTCTCATAAAGATCACTCTTATTATGAAGTGATGGAAGACATATTAAAGCGTGTATTGAGAAGTTCTGGAAAAAATAAGCTGTGAACATTTAGTTAAAAATATGCCACTTCTGAGGATGCTGGTATGATGCAAATTTATATACAGTCTTTAATTCCATGTGCCGTTAGCGAGCCCATCGCGTGTGATATAAATTTAGATAGCAGGTTGTGCAAAGAGATCTTTGAAAATTTTCAAATTGAGGTAGCAGGCATTCTTCTTTTTTTATTGGTGCTCATGAGAACTAAAATGCAGCGTAAAATAAATGGTGGAAGCCTTGTCTTTAGCGAAGAATCGCAGAATAGCTTTATTGTCACTTTTATTGATAACGATGTAATATAACCCGTTTATTACAATTCAGGAGCCAATGTAGCAAAGATTTTGTTCGAAAGTGCTGCTTCCTTATGATCATACTATACGCTAAAATCTGTACAATCACTCTCGAATACTCGTTTAATTGCACTGGCTGCAGAATATATTGGATAACTGGAATTTGCCGCTAGAAACGGTCCTAACGCCACAACATTTTGTGTGTGTGCGCGTGTGTGTGAATAGCAGGGCAAAAAATTTTTAACACAATTTTTAAACTATTTTCGTAGGTAAAACCGACGGCTGATATTGTCTTACACCCGCAAATGATGCTTCATTTGTAGCTATCCGTAAAATGTGGCTGCTAACACGTTTGTTTGCACCAGCTCTAGCTATAAAGTCACATTTTATTAGTTTTTTGTGAGAACTGTTTCACAAGCATGCATACATGTGAACTACCCTAAACGTTTACAACATACCAACGTGTAACTGCGCTTAAGCCCGACGACTAATTTTCAGCCACATGGTTTACGAACGCGTGTATATAACGACCAGCCGCAATTTCGTGCTTCACCTGAAGGGTGCATAAACACGACCGTATACGCATTTCCGGACTTATTTTGAAAAAAAACTTCACGCTTCATTAACGCTGTTTTGTCTTAAATCTTGGCCTGCTTTTATTATGTTGCTTCGTCATCATTGGGCCTTTGATTGTAAAGACATCTGTAATGACATTGACACGATGTACCCATCTGTCCTGCAAAAATCACGTGCGTCAAGGGGTTGGTGTGCATGGTAACGCAAAGTGTCTCAAAGGTGTCAATATTTTCTCTCAAATTATCGTTCAACCAAGCGGCCTTGTGTCAATGAGAAAATTGGGCAGATCCCACGTACCTGGGAATCGACATTATGCGAAGTATGTAGAGGGAGCGCGACCATGTGGCAATTTTTTACTGAACGACACGTCATGAAATTACGCTAAATATATAATCAATAGTTGCACACACATACATATGTTGAAGAGTTGCATATCTTTATATAACCAGTTGTCTGGACTTGTGCAGCGATGCCAACAGGAACATGCGTATTAGCAACACAAGAAGCTGATATGAAGTGCTGACGCTCACGAAGGTGCTGGCCCTGCACACTGTTACATAAATTCACTTCAGCGCATGGCAGCTAACCACAATTGACGTTAGCCCGACGGGACGGCTGTATCAAAGGAGTATATATGTAATGATTATAAAATTTGGTAGGCAGCACTGCAACCACTATTGACATTTCTAGAAGATTAGCATTTGTTTGAAAGTACTTCCGAGACCTGGCGTAGCTCTGTGTTAAAATGCTCCATTGCCACGCAGAATGCTTGGGTTCGATTCCACCTAGGACCCTGACTGTTATTCTCAGCATTCGTCGGGTCGACCCTCCCGATGTCGGATATTTCTTGACGCTCGCGGGTTAAAACTGCCCATGTGCGTTCTCGTTGTTCCAGGGTATTAATCTAAGTATCAATCACCTGCGGCATTATACCCGCATACCAGCGGCCCATGCCTGTCCATGGGTATGTGCCACTGTCTGGCGGAAAATGTTTGACGACGTACGTGACGCGATTGTGACAATATTGATGTCTTGATCAGCGCGTCATATTCGTAAAATCATCTTACCCTCCTATGCAAATTTTGGTTATTGCCAAGTTGAGGGGGTGACCACAAGAGCACCCAAGCGTAAGCGGCTAGATAGTAGATAGATAGATACGCTCAGAGTCGCCGAAGTTCACTAAGAAATGCTTCGCATTTATTATTCGTAATAATAAAACTTATTTTATTAATTTTGTTTTCATCAACAGTAAATTGACAGAAATAAAACTCGTATAAATTGCGTTGTAGCTCTGTTCTACAAAAGGGGGGTGTTTATAACACGTCCTGCCGTCGTCATACTATCATACTGTGCCCTGTCGTATACTTCGTTGGTTGCCGTATTCAAGATAAACCGCAAGCGCCGCGAATTGTAAGATATTTAGATATGTCAATGACTTTATAGTAGTTTTCAAGGATGTTGCGGACCCTGATATGGTCATGTAAAACGTTCTGCATGTTTTTCAATTAATTTGATTTGATGATATGTTGGGTATAACGTCTCAAAACCATCATATGATTATAAGAGAGACCGTAGTTGAGGGCTCCAAAAATTTAGACCACCTGGGGTTCATCAACGCGCACCTAAATCTGCGCACCTGGGCTTACAGGATTTTCGCCTCAATCAAAAATGCCGCCGCCGTAGCCGCGATTTGATACTGCGAACTGCGGGTGTGTCTTTCAGAGTGAAGATGAGGGCCTGAAGTTTACGCATGGATGGCCTGAAAAGCAAACATTGCAATTTTTTGACATTTGCTTGTGCTTTGAGGATCGCCATATCTGGTGCAGTTACATTCCTAGATCCAAGAAATCTTGTCTACCTCATGAGAACGTGCATTATAAGATTGTTAAGCGAATCATCTCAATGAGCTGTGTGCACTCAGCCCTAAACAAGGTATGTGTATATGCTACTTTTTCTAGCTTCGATGCACAGGTTACCAGACTGAAGCAGCTGGGATATCCACCTGAGTTAATTTTAAACGTGATCAAACAAAAGAAAAACTTGGTAGAAAATAACATTAGGCACGTGCAAGTCATCAGAGATGTTCACAAAATTTCGCATACCTTTAAGATAATTGCATCAAAGCATAGCGTTCAAGTTGTACTGTCCACGCCTTGCAAACTCTCGAAGTTATGAGGCATGACCAACTGAAGGAAACGCCCCGGCTGCGCAACTAAACATGGTAATGGGTTAACTGAGTGCATTTTTAATGCAGTTTGAGATTCATTCAGGTTGCAGACTCGAATACATTGGGCGAACTGGCAGGTGTTTTAATGCAGGGGCAAAAGAGCATGGCTATACTGTACGTAATACGACTAGTGGTTATCTGGCGAACCATTGCAGGCGTTTCGGATTCCGTCCTGACTTTCGCAGCACACAGTTTTTAAAGATAGGGAGGGACAAGCTAGAGCGTGAGATTGTTGAGGCTTTTTTCATTCATTAAGCAGGTGACAAATGCGGTGGCAGGCCTTCTATACCTTTGTCTGACGCTAAAGTTATGCATCTTAGAGGTTTTCTTTGATTGTCCTTGTCCTCTGTGTCCTTGTTTCGTCATAGCCGGGTGTTTCTCACTCACCACGCAGACGTTTTTGTGATTTTTATTGTAAAAATTTTTATTGTTTTGAATTTCTTAATTTCTTTAAATGGTTAAAGCCAGCCATGTCATCTTGCTTCTAACCTTTTCAAAAGTGTATTTTCTTTATATTGGCATATGTCTATACCCAGATGACGGCAATAAAAGATCAGTTGTTAGTTCAGCACTCTTTGTCTCTGCTGTCTTTATTTTCCCCTTTCATATGCGCTGCGCTTTCTAAATGAGTACCATGACTATGAACCAGCTAGCTGAAACCGTAGAACTTCTCAGTTTTTTATGTACACATCGATTTTTGGGTACCTTATGTGCTGTAACACTGGCTATTCTGATTATTGCTACGCTTCACCACATAGCATTTATACATTGTGGCAGCACTGACATATCTTCCGCTTCTTCCATACAATGGCTGTAAAGCTTCTGTTACACTACTCTATAGCATATGTACAAGAGCATACTTTTTTCAGGCTGACTTGTTTTAGGAGTAAATGTAGCGAAAAATAAATAGGTAGTGGCTGCACATACCACAACTTTTTGCAAGCTGTTCAGATTAGGTTCATCAGAACTTTTTTTCGGACGAGTTGGCTTAATTTGCAGCGAGGGAGCAACAGCGCGAGGGTACACAGGCACACAAGACAGACAACACGGAGAGAGTTCGCGTTGCACTTCAGCTTGACCATTCTTTGCGGGGACAAATAAATGGCCTACTACTTCCGGCTGAATGTTAAGTTGATTCACGACCGCCCCCCCCTCCTTTTTTTTTCTCACTGCAAAGAATCCCGATCACTTTCGCCGGTCCTCAAGGACTAGCCGGAACAACTTTGGTTGAGAACCACAGTTGTAGGTACTGGAAAGGGTGAACCTACTTAGTCTAGCTCTTACCACTCGGGCACGGTGCACATTGAAAGCCTCCCGGGTAGTTGATGCAGGCTACGGGCGGGTTTCTCGAGCAGAAATGGTGACCCGTACTGCACTCGTCTACATCCACGGAGCAGGACGGCTGGCCAAAGCCCTTGGTCCAACCTTGTTCGCACAGGCACATGTACGGTGGCTGCGGGCAAACAGAGCGCAGCGCGAATGGTTTATTTGCCTTCCATTATGTTCCATGCATGGAGCGCCAAAAAAATAAGCAACTTTCAAGCAAAAGTTCCAACTGTGATGTATTTAAGTGCTGCAACTACTACCACTTCGCACGAGCTGCGCAATACAAACCGTTACACTCACTAGTGAAAGCAGCGCTTCCGTTCTGCGGGAGCATCCTCAAAAGCCCGTTGGCAACGGTAATATTCGGCTACCGGTAAATAAATAAACAAATTCGGGAGGCTGTGAAGTCGTAACATTATTATTATTATTATTATTATTATTATTAACTATATTATTATATGCGAAGCACTTTTCGCATCTATCTATCTATCTATCTATCTATCTATCTATCTATCTATCTATCTATCTATCTATCTATCTATCTATCTATCTATCTATCTATCTATCTATCTATCTATCTATCTATCTATCTATCTATCTATCTATCTATCTATCTATCTATCTATCTATCTAGCTATCTATCTATCTATCTATCTATCTATCTATCTATCTATCTATCTATCTATCTATCTATCTATCTATCTATCTATCTATCTATCTATCTATCTATCTATCTATCTATCTATCTATCTATCTATCTATCTATCTATCTATCTATCTATCTATCTATCTATCTATCTATCTATCTATCTATCTATCTATCTATCTATCTATCTATCTATCTATCTATCTATCTATCTATCTATCTATCTATCTATCTATCTATCTATCTATCTATCTATCTATCTATCTATCTATCTATCTATCTATCTATCTATCTATCGATCTATCTATCTATCTATCTATCTATCTATCTATCTATCTATCTATCTATCTATCTATCTATCTATCTATCTATCTATCTATCTATCTATTTATCTATTTATCTATTTATCTATTTATCTATTTATCTATTTATCTATTTATCTATTTATCTATTATCTATCTATCTATCTATCTATCTATCTATCTATCTATCTATCTATCTATCTATCTATCTATCTATCTATCTATCTATCTATCTTATCTATCTATCTATCTATCTATCTATCTATCTATCTATCTATCTGTCTGTCTGTCTGTCTGTCTGTCTGTCTGTCTGTCTGTCTGTCTGTCATCAGAAGTTCCCGCGACATACAGATAAATCAGGAATGCTTGTTCGAGAGTAGTAGCTCACATTATTGGTGCGAGGCAGGCTGACGCAGGTACCGTGGTCACACAGTGAGTGTGAGCTCGTTGTTGTGCAGGCGTCTTGACTCTCGGTGCAACGAGCTCCATAAAAGCCTTGGGCACACTCGCAGCTGTGATAGTAGAAAAAAAAACACATAACTGGGTCATCTGTCCCAGGTATCGGTATAACAGGAAAGAGAATCGTGTCTTGAAAGGGGGAATTGAGCGTTTATTGCGTATTCTTTCGCCTCAAGGTCGAAGGAATGAACGCTATAGCAACAAGGTGTAATGTTACGCGAAGAACTCCTAGCCCCTCCAAACTGGCAGCACATTTCCTAAAAAAAAAGCACGGAAAGAACACGCAGAGGACAACTGCTTTCTAAACACTGTCACAGCTGGACACCTAAAGCACTCTGCTCCAATGCAGAGAAAGATGCATAGAACTACCACTGAAATATACGCAGGACGTGCGCAAATTTAACAGCTGTCAGTTGATTTTGTGAGAGCATGCAGAGCGTTTTTTCCTCAAGGGCGGCCGCTGCAGCGAGGGAAGTGACCTTCGTGCACTCTGAAGTCTCAGCGTGCTCTTTCGCTGAAAGGTCAATAAGTACGAACACCCCCGGCCTACAGATAAGCGTGGGTGCAGAAGCGACTACACTCTGTTGAGGCGCGCGGGCATCGCAACACTAGGGGCGATGACCTTCAAAGTGCGTCCTTCGAATCATTCGCGCTATCTAGCCAGTAAAAACAAGAACACACTGAAGTTACAGATCTTTGAGTACCGCCAGATCTTTGAGCACCGCCAGTGGTAAATGGTGTATAGTATAACTCGCTCTCTCTTAGAAAACTGAAAAAACTGCGCTTCGTGACAGAGTTGGTTCGCGCTGCGCGCTGCGAAGCAAGAGGTCGCAGGTACGACTACCAACGGGAGCAGAATTTTCTTCTAGTTTTTGCTTTGCCGCTTCTTAGTATGTATATTTTACAATGCCATATTTGTAACGAAAACACGTCAGTGGAGCTGGGGTGGACCCGGGCTTAAAACGCTTTCGTGTTGAAAAGTCACAGTTTCAACGCAAGGTTGTGTGAAGGTTGAACGCGATAGCAACAAATTGTAACGAAGGAAGAGTGGCAGCTGACTCTTTCGGATCCGATCTCACGCAACTCTATGCAACGCTGATTAGAGAATACAGAAGCTGCAAAGACACTCTGCACGCAATCTCCTCGCGTTGAGATCACAGCACATAGAAGGGCCATTCGCTGACGGCTGCCAAATTGGCGAGATGATGAGCGCACCAGGTACGACCGCGCTCGTAAAATCGAAGATCACAGTTTCTGCTTGAGATACCCCCTTCTCTCCTTGCATCTGTCGCGCTCATTAAAGACTGGCGGGTGTTTTCTCTTTGCTTTTAAATGGAGGGCTGGTTTAACAGGCGGGTGGATCTTATCGTGTGCCGACCGCACGCGATAGAGATGGGCCGTCTGTTTGATCTCCGCTTCAGCGACGTTTGTCGCCCCCGATCGCATGCTATTGTTTCGACGTGAACGTACAATGCGCTAAAGGATCTTATCCATTAGGTCTTTACACGTGACGTGATGGCAGCGGCAGCGGCGATAGTGACTGCAAAAACCCGTTGAGCCTGGCCATATATTTGCTCACGCAATAAAATAAATAACAAAACAAAGGTGTGAGGAAGACCACTTGGATTGTTGTGCCTGACGTTCAACCAGTTAGAACTGGTTGAACGTAGACGAGATGAATACCTTTAGTTATTACCGTTGGAAACTGCAAATGTAGCACGCACAGTGATGACCGTAGACTATCAAAAACTTCACACGCTTCATATTGTGTATTTGTACGCAGTGCTAGTGATTATTTTTCTTTCTTCTTAGTTTTTATGTCTCTGTACGTTTTGTCTCTTGTGCCTATTGTGGATCAAATAAAGTTGTTTCACTCACTTACTCACTCACTCACTCACTCACTCACTCAGTCTGCGTGTATTGAGTATCACTACCTCAATGATTAGGTAGCTGGTTCTAACTTAGCCTCTCTTCCCATAATTTTGTATGTGAAAAGAAAGGAGATTACGTCATTTCCGCTGTACGCCTAAAAACCAAAATTACCACCAATGCTTCCGCTGAGGCTACTAACGCGCCTACATTCAATGAGAGAGAGAAAAAGAAAGGCAAAGAAAAGGCGGAAAGGTTAACCAGGTAACACAAGATCTATTCTGCTACCTGACACTTGTGAAGGAGGAAGAAGAAAAATTAATAGAGAGAGCGACAGGGAGAGCAAACAACTGATACGCGCTGGCACATAGTAGAGTTCACTGGAAATCCACGAGTCATCTTGGCACTCAAGTTGTGACAGTTGACGCATTCAGTTGTCAGTGTCAGTCACTAAAGTACGAATTCAAAAGCTCTGGTTATAAAAGAACTGCGAAATTGCTGAAGCTGATTAGCACAACGAAATGCACAAGTAGAACTGAAGTGGCACTTACTAGTGGAACATTTTATGGTATTCACAGTGCCTATAAAACTTTATCACAAATGTCGTACGTGTGTGAAATTTTTATGGACACTCAGTGCATCATAGGCTGTATTTCCTCAATGGAATAAGACCTTGCATATGCATAAAAATAGCTTAGATAGACTGTCACTGACTACTATGTTTTGAAGATTTGTTGAAACCACTGGTCATCGTGATTTGTTTCATCACAATAGGTGAAAAGAAGCGCAGTTACAGAAATGTTGAAACAGCTTTGCGTCTGAAGACTTCATTCATGTGAAACCGACATACAACAGACGAGCAACGCTTTTCCCCGTTTGACGTGTACAGCATCTCAATGCTTGAACAGGGGCTTGCAAGTCATGAACAACATAATTGCGGGGTATGGAGGAGAATTGTATCTTTATGAATTGCACAAAAGGAATAACTGGCTTTTACAAAGTGGTGGCTCGTGAACGACGAGATATGTGAGCAAGTGGTTTGAGTGCCTACGAAAAAAAAAGCGCTCTGCAAATAGACTTCCACTGGAATAGCCACTTGAAATAACTTTTTATTAGCGGCGTCGTAAAGGAAGTACAGTGCTTACCGGTAGCTTCCTGGCGTGTTTATGCAACGGGCGTTGTTTTGGCAGCCCAGATCACTTCCAGCCCAGTGGGAGCACTCGTCCACATCCACTTCGCAACGAAGTCCCTATAAAAGAGTCGAACCCAAGATTTCACTCCGCTCCTATATTATACGTCTGTAAGTGCCTTTGACAAGTGAAAAACAGCGTGGTGGTAATTGCTCCGATATCCCTGTATGGCAAACTTGATACACTGATAGTCGGTCATGCAAGAAACGTTTACTGAAGAACTAGTTCTAAACTAGGGAAAAGCATCATGACAACAGGCGGATAATGGTGAAAGATACAGGTGGTCAAGTAATCATAGAATCACCGTACCCTCGAACAGCTGGCAAATGCATGAAAGCCGTAGAAACCAACAAAGTAGAAATTCATTATCAAGAGATATCGGCGGAACACAGGGCCTAAATCTCAAAGACAAACCTATAGAAAAATAAAACACTAGTAAGAGTTACACATGCCCTCTACATAAGAAGTTTGGGTGAGCGAATGTGTTTTCCAAATTCGAAGCAAAGTATAGTAATTAAAACCGGGTGCAATTCGAATCGAAATTTTTTCAAGTGCATTTACGATAACACAAGTGCTTACTTTGGCAAAAAAAAGTTTTTACCAACCATACATGAGAAAGTAGGTTTGTTGCACAGCAAACATTATAATAAAATATTTTGGCATTGTAAAACACTAATAGTTGAAAGTAGCATTATAAAATTCTCTAATGTTGTAAAAAAGAACGGATACCTGCTTGGTACGCCACGGAACCTGTGAAACCACTGTGCACGTCCCTCTTACTACAGACAAGCAGCACAACTACACAATGTATACACGAGGGCTAATGTCCAAATCTTGTCACTATCACCTTTAGCATTGTAGAGCCGCTTACATTTGGGACAGCTCACTCATTGCTGTCCCGCAGTTGAGTACCAAGTACTCAAAATCGTTAAACACTTTCTTCAAACACGTAACGTAATGGAGTGCTAAATACTCAAACTTTTAACCCTTTTTCTAAACACATTTCGTAATCCTCTAACATGCTCTCTAATTTGGAACCATGAATGACAACTGATCTGCAGATATTCATTGCAGGTAATTCATCTTAGGATGACCAATAAAAGTGGTGTTTCTTTAACCTTTTTCCTAAATTTCGCAGTGGCACTGCACATGCCTCCTTCGTTTTGTTCAAGATAGTTTGACAAATCTATTGTAACAATGCTGCCGACCTCATACTAGATTCGATGCTCCAACTACTACACTCTAACATCACCACAAAAATTAAAAAAAGCGCTTTTAGAGGAGGAGTGCCGAGAAGGGTGCGAGAAAGATGACATTATTTTCCTCCTTGCGCAACAAGTGTAGTGCAACCAAGCACAGGTAAGCAATTCTACGCGCAAATAAATACTTGTTAGGAAGTTTTCGGGTGTTATTATATTCTGAATAGTAAAATTGGCTTGCGAATTCAGTAAAGTGCAGAACTATTTCGCGCCCCGCCACGGTGGTCTAGTTTGTATAAATAATTGGCTGCTGACTCGCGGGTCGCGGGATCAAATCCCGGCTGCGGCGGCTGCATTTTCAATGGAGGCGGAAATTCTGTGGGCGAGGGCGTGTGCTCAGATTTGGGTGCACGTTAAACAACCGCCGGTGGTCAACATTTCTGAAGTGATCTCCTACAGCGTCTCTCATAATCATATGGTGGTTTTCGAATGTTAAACCTTACACGTGAATCAATCAAACTATTGCGATCTTACGTGCGAAGTTTTGAATATTCGCACAACTATATGCCACTAGGTTAGGTATAAGCGCCGACGTTTTTACGTCTTCAGTGCCATTGTAAAAATCAGTATATTATTAGGAAATAAACCTTCACTTGAAATATTTGAACATTTTGCAAATATTTGTGAATATCCAATAACATCATAAGTACAGGGACAGCAGTCGTTTCAAGTAAGCAGCATACCTCTTAGCAATGTCATACACAAACAAAACAGAAACAGGCATTAGCATACCTCCCATGACGGTGGACAGATGCAGGTGAACGCGTTGAAACGACCGATGCATGTGCCACCATGGCTGCATGGATTTGAGGCACAAGAATTTTGGTTCAGTCCCTGAAAATAAAGTAGAATTTATTTAAACAACTCTCTAAAAATTAACTACCAGAACTCTGCCTTTCAATGCCTCATCCTTAAGACACTCTGTTTGCAGTACAAGTAACAAAATTTTCCTAAAATACTGGGCTAAGAGTGAAAGTGACCTCACAAGTAGAAGTAACTTTCTCAGAATCAGCGTTTCTAAGAATAAAAAAAAACAAAAAGAATAATAAAGCTCTATCTTACGAACGCGTCGAGCAGTTATGTCAATTCTGATGTTGTGCTGTTCTCCCTCTTTTTACGCGCCGTTTTCAAACAGTAGATCTCTTACAAAGTTGTAAAGTTAGCTTTCCTGCTATGCAGTTTGAACTACTAATGGCGGCTAGTCACGTACTGCAAATAGGCTGTTCAAGATCAGTTTGCTTTTCAATGACGTGGAAAATGTCGAGTCATCTCTCTTGAAATAAACACTCATAATACACAAGCCCAAACACGTTCAACTGGGATCACCTGTATACGCTTGAGTCACAACAGGTGCCGTCATTACTTGGGAAATTATGCAGTGTGGAAGACTGCATTTGTGAACTTTGAAAAGAGAAATGCATGTCCCGTATGTTTGTATTCCACATAAAATTAATGTGAAAATTCTTCTTTGTTTCCTTCACACGACAAGAAATGAAGGGCTCCGATTTGATGTATTGACATGTTGATAGCAGTACCATAAATGAGTTTATTTACAAATTGTTGATAGCTTCATAAGCCACTTCACTTGAAATTTATCATTGTAGAGGACTTACAAGAGCTGCTGCCATGCTTTTTCTTTTTTAAATAAGAGCATGCAATGGGAGGTCAGTGTCAGCACTCTTTAACAGTGAAGATTTATGGCAGTCTTCATAAGATAATGATCGGGTACAAAATATCGGCATTAGGAATGTGGGGTCACTAAGGCACCTAGTTTTTGCATTGGTAGCCGTAAGAAATTTCTCCAAAAGGTATCTTACAGTGCGGAGTCTTCGAAGCGCCGTCACCAACCGGTTTATCTGAAATGAACAAGCAGATGTTATATGGTTAAGAATCGCCGGCGGTCGGTCGACGTGTCTTTTGTAGTCAGGGCGTACTTACGGGTACTCTCACCACACGAGTCAAGTTGGCCTCTAACCTCCGAACCTGCGCGTAAAAATGGCTATGTTAAGCTCTTTTCCACAAGTGTCCCCGGCTTGCGGCGGAAATTATTAATTTATACCGAGTGTATGGCTTAGTTGCGGTTGTGTTGCCTTTATAGCTGGACGAACCAATTGTGATCAGAAGTATAGGCGTGCGCACGATTTTCCTTCAGGGGTAGCGAATTAAGACTCGTCTGAGTGCCCCGCTCACCTTCCATATCAAGTATATATGGGGCAGACTTTGCACCCAATCTCACCTCTCTCACTATAACGTACGTCACTCTGTGACGCTGACTTTGATCCCCGCTTTGGCCTACCTCCTCTCCGTTTGGACACTTGTGATCAGAAGAGTTCAGTCCCCGTTACTAAAAAAAAACATCCGGAAAAAATGCTTCATTAGAGTGGCGCACTGGGCTACTTGGCATGTCGTCATAACCAAATAAAAGTATAGCTTAATGTAAAGCGTTGTTACTTTGTTCATCTTTAGGTCAGTGCCATCACCTTTGGTAATTTAGAAGAGCATGAACGCTTGGAGTTATGAGATGTCATCTAACACATAATATCACCGAAGATACGTTTCAATATATGGAAAGTTGCTTGGCGTGTCTCTACGTTAAAGCGTCGGCATCAATCACAAGTTTGTATTGAGCACGAAATTACCATCTAGATGTCACTGGCTGCTTTTAAGTACTGGCTACTTTTATCCACAGAGTACGTGTAATTGAGACAAGCTCCGCGAGAAGATTTCGATCACGGGAGCCCACAACCTACCAACTCACCAACTCGTTCAGCCATTTTGATGGAAGTATACAGTTCATTTTAGACCGCCCCTCCCCCCTTGAAGCTTGAGAAGCTGTATTGCTATCTAGTTCCTGAACAATGTCTGTACAATGTCCCCGTAGTGATTTCTATTTTAGCACGAACATCGAACATGAGCAGCACTCGTCCTCTTCGCTTCAATACCCAGTAGTGTTTAGCAGTGTACTTTCTTGCATCGCCCAGTTCAAGTAGAGTATGTTAAACTCATGTAAAGACTCTTTCATCATCTCAACATGCAGAAGTATTATTGGTCGCATTGCTTGTCAAGACTGATTTATATAGCGCGCTACTCAAAGATCAGAAGGCTTGGAGATGAACTCTAACGGGCCAACTATGCTTTCATAGCCTAGGGAATAAATCAAGGGTATACTAGGTGCTTTTGCAGTGAGCCCAACCAAACAGTTTCTGCTGAGTAAGCGCCTATTCCGTTCCACATTTGCATGGACATAACTTTATCGCATGCCACGCAAACTTTTACGCCGTATACAAATGCTTTTAAAAATTTGAATGAACTTCTTTTCTCGTGGTCTGAGTTACCAGCGTCATAAAACATACAAGAAAGACCATACCTATTATCTAAGGTTCATAACTGTGAGTTACAAAAAACGTTACACCAAGAAAAATTTTGCCCGGAAGGAGTTCTCAGTACAAACTTTGAAGCTTTTCCTCAGAATTTTCAATCATTGTCTCATCGGTTTTTCGACTCTACTTCTACTCATACAATGTAGCAATACCTATAGGCTGTGATTCTATATATAATGGCATCTGCTAGGGTTATGAAGTCTCTACGAACGTTTTCGCGGACCAATAACCGCAAGATATTTTTGTTTTTTCTTGTAGGTGACAACAGACAGATGTAAAAGAATTGATCTCTTAAATCACGAACGCGACGCGTATAAATAGAAGTGATCTGTGCGTTGTGTGACCAGCGCCATCGACGTTTCCATTTTAGTTTTCTTTTTCTAAAAAAACGTACATTCTCTGGCTCTTACAATTTCGATTAGATCTGGGAAACGGCCAACACCTGAGAGGCTGCGGTTGTTTTGCTTGCGTCAGCTTTGTAGTGTTGCTTCGCGGCAACAACACAAGATGAATTTGTGGCACTATGACTGGACTAGTAGAACACTCATTTAAAGCAAGTCATTCATTCGCACGCAACATTCCCGCAATTCACTCGCAATATACTCAAAATGTCGGCGGCAAGCGTTCTGAAAGAAAAGAACGAGAAACGAAAGCGAAGAAAGAACATGCACTTATTATACGCACCTTAGTCTGCAGCTGTTGACATTTTGTGCTCAGCTGGCTCATTTGCGAGCGCAACGTGGTCACGGTCTCCACAGTTTCCGTCAGCGTTTGTAGCTGCAGTGTCATGCAAGAAATCAAGATTTGGAGAAGCACGAACAGGAATGTCACCTAAAGCACCTTTACGTCGAAGAATAACATAAACAGGCAGGCGGTCAGAACGCGAACAGTACCAGTACCTGAGTGTTTGCCGCTATTGGTTCGATAGTCCGCGCTGCCTCTGAGACCTGTAATCAGAAGACACATTTAAAGCATGTAAAGCTATCGCGATGATTACTTAAGGTAAGCTTTAACAGTGTTACCGATATAATCTTAGTTAACTATTCAGAGACATGTCGAATAGCTTATTTCTCCGAGAACATAAAATAAAGACGTCAAAGAGAATCTCGAATAATGACCAAACAAGCAGAAAAGCTTGGGGTGCTGTGGCATTATGGCGTTTGGCGTAGACACTCAAGAAGAGAAAACGGTAGAGAAGGAAAGGCAGGGTCAGTCTAGGAACGCTGGTTTGCTACCCTACACGTGGGGACGAGGAAGAAAAAATTGAAAGAGGGAGAGGACACTCGAACCTAAAACAAAGGATACCAGCTCGGGCACCTGCACACAAAGTATATGATGGAATACCCGGAAAGGTATCAGTAATAAAAAAACGCCATGGCTACACATCAAATTTGTGCAAAGCCATTGCTTTACTACACCCTATGGGCCCAATTAGGAAGCGCAATGTAATATTTCGGTGTTATAGCTGACAAAGAGCTCTAAATTCCTAAAGAAATGGTGTAATACGCTTGCTTGAGAACGTACATAGAGAGCAAGTGACGTCCAATAATTACTTGCGAAGGAAGGGCACTTAATCATTGCAGATGCCAGCATGGTAAAAATGAATAGCAAAAAAATAATAATAAAAGAGCACGGTGAGATGGAGAGCATTGTACAGCTGATTTACGTCTCCACAACTTTTCTAGAATGTCTTGTGTGCGCACTGAGTTTCGAAACATGGCTGCCGCAGCGAGCGAAGGGACCTCCACTGTTGTCTATGACTTCACAGCCAATATTGCGGTCGTAACACGAGACGTTTGGCAGTATGAGCAGTTCGCTGATCCCTCTAAAGGTGCACGTGCTGCCGTGGGCGACCACACCACGCAGGTCGATGAGCGCATCCTCCTCTCTCTGGCTCATCCCTTCGCGAGCCTTTCTCGCGAAGAAAGGTGGGCGACGTGTTTCCTCTCTGTTTGGCAGCAGTCGACGTCGGCCCTCGCGCGCTTTAACCCACACATAGAACATACGATGTGTCGGGCGGTATATGCTTTAAATTTAAACATAATACGGAACATTCTGTCAACACCGAGGGCATATTTGCGCCTGTACAGTTCTTAGAATTGCTACTGTAATATTGAATGAATAATTAAATTACTATAGCACCAAGCATTGTGCCAATCACTGTAGCACGAGCGAGCACATCCAGCACTGGATGGGGTTTGTAAAGAAGACAGAATCTTCAGTTGAAGGATATGGCTTAGTTGCATGAGTTCCAAACAGCCTTGGTCACTCTTAGTTCGTTGCGCACCAATAGGGTGTTTTATCAGTGACAGTAACATCACACTGTAGATACCGAAATACTTCATCATTGTGGTCCGCACGCAGGATTTCACAAGAACCTTTAGGGCGTTTGATGCTCTTATTTGGTGCGGTAGCTTGATGAGATTGTAATATTGACAGCCTAGACTGAAGAAAAAAAAACTTTGCCGACACCTATGGTATGTTCTTACCATCACTATACTAAAAGACCACGATATGTGGGGTTTTTAGCTTGTGATGTGTTCCTGCATACGACAACGTGGTTGCTGAATACGATGTCTTCATTGATGATGACATCTTGTGACCTTTCATCAAACCACAATCATAGAAATGCTCTTTCTTTTTCTTTTGAGTATCCTTGAGGGTAAAAAAGTTTTAAAAAGGCCACTCATCCAGTATTGGAAAGCTCAACAGAACATAATCTAATGAAAAATGATACGCAGTAGGTTTCTGCAGCAACTATTACACGCTTGCCTGCCTTATCTCAGTGTCGCCAGGCGTAATCACCTATCTGGCTTCCCAGATTCACGCCTATATTATCAGGTAACACGCTAACGCAAAGAAGTTGGCGGTCAAAGTATACATATGTTGACATGCTTGTCGCGGTCACCGTGAAGACGCACTGTCTCTGCGCTGACAGTATTGAAGAACTACTTGCAGCAAAGCTGAAGGGGCCTACTTTTTCTACGCGTGGATAGATGGCTTGCGTGTGGAATGAGCTGTTGGGGTTTGTTTTAGCGTTAACTCTTGCGGTCACTGTACATTCTATATATGCGTTCCATGCAAACCTAGTCAATAGCTTGCGATGCTTCTGTTGTTATCTATTTGTTCTGTGTGCTGAATATATAGGTGCGTGTGCCATCTATCGTTTAGTCCTTGAAATGCCCGCTGCCTTGCGGTGCTTCTATATGGGGAATATACGATGAAAAGATGCGAGATGGCGGTACTTGGAGTGTTGAATAGATGGAAGAACGGACACCCAGATGCATTGATGGACGCATCAACGGACGCAGGGGCGGATGCATGGACGAACGCAGGGACGGACGCACGAACAGACGCACTCACGGACGGGTGGATGGACGCATGGACGGTCACACAGACGGACGCATGGATGGACGGAAGCAAGAACGAATGGACGGACGAATGCTTCGCCCCTCTCTCCATCATTCACTCTGTGGATATGCTGCCATTTTTTATTCGAGATATCTGGCTTTTCAGATATTTGGAAATAATGAAGTGATTGTTAGATAAATAGTATAATGCGGTCACCAAAGCCTCAGAAAAGAAGACAGACAACAACAAAATGCCGGAATAACGTTCTTCACTTGGTTCCTGATTATATTGTTACGCACAAGGAGGACCAGGACGTATACGGCTGAAGGGGGCCGTTTATTTTGGTCGCGAAGAGAAGCGCTGGAGCGGCCAACAGGTTGATGATCGCAGTCTCGTCGTCTTCTTTTTTCCTCCAGCTTGGGGCAGTCAGCATGTTCACCCATCTTCGTTTTCTTCCAAGGCATGCATAACATTCCTCCCCTCGCAGACGAAGCCCGCCGGGCGAGGTAACCGATTCACCTTGGTGTGTACAACTTCAGTCGAGCGACGTGGACTGCTTGGGTTTTAGCGGCTCTTCTACCACTTCTCGTGAGGCGAGCTATTGTGTATGTGACTTCCGTGATTTTGTCGAGAACGACAAACGGTCCGTCGTATGTGGCCAAGAACTTTTGGCATAACCCGCGTCTTCGTACCGGAGTCCACAGCCACACTAAGTCGCCTGGGTGGTAAGTTACAGGCCGGTGGCGGACGTCATAGCGTACCTTCGATTTTTCCTGTGATGCCAAAGTGCGTAGACGAGCAATACGACGCGCTTCTTCTGCATGGCAGAGGATTTCGGTGACTGAGAGGTTCTCGTGCGCCGAGAATGGCAAAACTGTGTCGAGTGTGTGCCGTGGCGGTCGTGCGTACATCAGGAAAAAAGGGCTATAGCCTGTTGTCTCATGCTTAGCGGTGTTGAACGTGTACGTTATAAATGGTAGCAGGCCATCCCAGTTCTTGTGGTCGGATGCCACATACATAGAGAGCATGTTTACAATTGTTCGGTTGGTGCGCTCCGTGAGCCCATTTGTTTGCGGATGGTATGGCGACGAGTGACGAAGGCGGGACTCACTCAATCGAAGCAGCTCTTCTACTATGTCTGCTGTAAATTGTCGCCCACGATCACTGATGATCACCTGAGGTGGGCCATGTCGGAGGATAACGTGCTGCAGCAGGAACACAGAGACGTCGCTGGCAGTTGCGGTTGGTATGGCCGCCGTCTCGCAGTAGCGCGTGAGGTAATCGACACATACAATTATCCAGCGATTGCCCTTAGCCGACTTTGGAAAAGGGCCCATGAGGTCAACGCCCACCTGTTGGAAAGGTGTGCTTGGAGGTGGCAAGGGCTGTAGAAGACCAGCCGGAGCAGTAGACGGGCGTTTGTGGCGTTGACACTGTGTGCAGCTGGCCACATATGCCTCGACTGACTGTCGCATTCCTGGCCAATAAAAGCGTTCCTTAGCACGGTAAAGCGTCCACGCAGAACCTAAATGTCCGGACGTAGGATCATCGTGCATCGCACCTAAAATCGCTGTCCGAAGGGTTTCTGGCACTACCAGGAGGAAACGTGCGCCAGTGCTGGAAAAGTTCTTCTTATATAGGAGTCCGTTGCGTACACAGAAATGGCATGCCGTAGGAGCTGTGCAAAGCGATGATAGCCTGGTGTCCTTTCGCTGTTCATCTTTGAAAGTACTGAGGTCGGTAAATTTCGGTGACACAGAAGCTACGAGGTGATCGAGGTCATCGGCGTCACACTCTGTAGTGCTCAGTGGCATGCGCGAAAGGCAATCTGCGTCGGCGTGTCGTCGACCACTTTTGTACGAGACTATGAAATTATACTCTTGGAGCCGAAGTGCCCAGCGCGCTAGACGGCCGCAAGGATCCCGAAGGTTGACGAGCCAACACAATGAGTGGTGGCCGGTGACGACTGTAAAAGGGCGTCCGTTTAAGTAAGACCGAAACCACTGAATCGCAAATACTACCGCGAGGCATTCTTGTTCTGTGACAGTGTAATTCTGTTCGGGCCTACTCAAGGAGCGACTTGCGTATGCAATCACGTGCTCGCGGTTACCATATCGTTGAACTAGGACGTCACCAATTCCTATGCCGGTGGCATCTGTGTGCAGTTCGGTTGGAGCTGATGGGTTGAAGTGTTGAAGAACAGGCCGCGACGTCAGGAGGAACTTCAGTTGACGAAAAGAGGAGTCGCACTCCGGAGTCCACTCGAAGGGAGTATTCTTCCGTAGCAAACATGTCTGCGGATACGCGACATCGGCAAATTTGGGTATAAAGCGGCGAAAATAGGAGCAAAGCCCCAAAAACTGCGGATCTCCTTCACAGAGCGCGGCACATTGAATGCTTCAACGGCTGCTGTCTTCTGGGGATATGGACGGATGCCCTCCTAATCGACTAGGTGCCCGAGAACAAGGGTTTGTTGGTCTCCGAAGTGGCATTTCTTTGAGTTAAGAACAAGGCCAGCGTTTCTTATGCAAGTCAGTACAGTATCCAGACGTGAATTGTGTTCGCTGAAGGTGCGGCCAAAGATGACGACGTCGTCGAGATAGCACATACAAATGCTCCACTTCAAGCCACGAAGAACAGTGTCCATGAATTGCTCGAACGTCTCTGGCGCGTTGCACAGTCCAAATGGCATCACGTTGAATTCAAAAAGGCCGTCAGGTGTTACAAAGGCTGTCTTTTCTTTATCTTCAGGATGCATGGGAATTTGCCAGTAGCCCGATCTTAAGTCTACAGAGGAAAAGTAGGAGGCCGAATGCAGACAGTCTATGGGATTATCAATACGTGGAAGTGGGTACACGTCTTTTTTTGTTACAGCATTCAATCGGCGATAATCGACGCAAAATCTCCAGGATCCGTATTTCTTTTTAACGAGAATTACTGGAGCTGCCCATGGACTTACCGACTTTTGAATGATACCGTTTTCAATCATTTCGTTCACCTGCTCATTAATAATCCGCCGCTCGGATGGCGAAACACGGTATGGCTTTTGTCTAATCGGATTGGCCAAACCCCTGTTGATAGTGTGACATGTCCGAGAAGCAGGGATTAGGGACGCTTTGTCTTTCTGCGCAAAGTCGAATGCAGAGACGTTCTTCGAAAGTACATTGACCAATGTTCGGCGTTCACTTGTGCTCATCGACTTATTCACCATTGACAGAAGAGCCGTTTCGAAACTGTGACTACGATGCTCTTCCGGCGCATCTTTAAGCTCGGTCACCAGTAAGGCCTCGTGTTGGCCACTCACGACGGCTAACTTTAGACCATCTGGTAACATCACGGGTTCTGTAGAGCAATTGACAGTCCATAAACCAGCGAGTCCACGTCTGATCGACACCACACAATGTGGGATCAACACATTCTTTTTCATGCAGTTGGTGTACACTGGTTCTACGTTGGCCTCAAAGTTGGCGGAATAGCTGTCGCTGCAACCAACAGGTACACGAATGGTTGATAACGGTGGTATGATAGTGTCGCCACAGACACACAATGCCGTCTCACCATCCACAGGGTTTTCCAAGAGTGCTGGCGGAACGTGATCACTCAAGACTATTGTCCCTGTGCGGCAGTCGACAGTCGCACCACACTCCCTCAAAAAGTCCATACCCAAAATAACATCATGTGTCGCCTGCGGAATAATGACGAACTCCGTTGGGATAACACGGCCTCCGAGAAATACGTTAGCTTGACACACACCAACAGGATGCAGTGCCTCACCACTCACTCCGCAAAACTTCGCAGCTTGATTCCACCTAAATAATACCTTCCGCCCCAAGGTATCTTTAAAACGCGCACTCATGACCGAGATGGTTGCCCCCGTATCCACCAAAGCCATAACAGGCACACCGTCAACAAAAACACGTACTTCGTTCTTCAGCATCAACACAGGAGGTATTTCAGATATTAGCACGTCTCCGGCGACCTCACCTCCATCGGCCGCGCTTGCTAGTTTTCCTTTGGCAAAGGAGACGTGTTGCGGCGCCGTGGTGAAGGAGAACGGGGAACACGAGGCGGTGGAGGCGTCAAGCTCCTGTCAGATGTAGGGGAGTGGTTCCGGAAGCTGCGTGTCCAGTAGCCGTCGCGAGGAAGCAGGTGTGTTGCATTAGGGTCATCGTACGGTCGATCAGACGATCGTGCGAAGCGTTGTGGTGGGCCATAGTACGTTGCTCGCGGGTCATCGCGAAGTCGTTCGGAAGGCCGTGCAAAGTGTGGTGGGTAGCCATACCGTGGGGCTACGCGTCGACGGTTGCGAAATCGCGAAATATGTCCTGGTACACCACAGGAGTAGCAAACTGTGAGAGGTCGAAACTCTCTTTGTTCGTCGATGAATCGAACATCGTCTTCTCTGGCGGAGTGGGTCGGTTCGTTCCGTATATCATAGGGATAGACCGGGCGTCGCGAAGAAGGCGGACGCTGGGGGCGTCGGTCATGGCGAGGAGCTGGCAACCGTGGTGCTCTCCTTGGCTGTGGGGGTGCGCTGTACTCAACAGCTGCTGCACTAACCATCGATTGCCAAGGGGTCGTAGAAGGCGGCGGCGCAGTCACAGTCTCACGTGGCACATATACCGAATGTTGGTCGTTTACAGAATGGTGATCAACTGCTGAATGCGTCTGTTCTCTATAGCGAAAAAGTTCTTCGCGAACAATCTCTCGAATCCTCGAGGACAGGTCTGGGCAGGTGCTCGTGTCGATGCTGGCAACCGTTGTAACATTTGTGAGCCGGCCGAACTTTGGAGCAATCCTGCGCATTTTCAGTTGTTCGAAAGTTCGGCAATGCCGAACCACGTCGGACACCGAGCTCAGGTGCTCTTTTCCGATTAGAAAATTATATACATCTTCGGCTATGCCTTTCAGCAAATGCCCTACTTTGTCGTCTTCTGACATCTGATCATTGACCACCTTGCAGAGCTTCAGCACATCCTCTATATACGTGGTACATGTCTCACCTGGAAGCTGCGTGCGTTGAGACAATGTCTGCTCTGCCCGCTTCCTTTTGACGCTCGAGTCGCCGAAACACGTTTTCAGCTCTACAACAAAAACGTCCCACGTCGTCAGTGTGTCCTCGTGGTTTTCGTACCACACGAGCGCAGTATCCGTAAGACAAAAGACCACATTGCTGAGCTGAGCGGCGGCATCCCAGCCGTTGGACTTGCTGACTCACTTGTACTGGACGAGCCACGCGTCGACATCCTCTCCCGATTTTCCTCCAAATGTTGGCGGGACTCGGTAGTAGGGCACGGAACCCATTGGAGTTGGCCTTGAAGCGTTAGATGGCTGATCTTGGGCCATTACGATCGGCGCAGGCGGGAGTCCGGCAAGGCGGCGGCTGCGGCGTAGTCCAGGTAGTGAAGCTCCCGTCGTTGGGCTTGTCTTACCCCGCACCTCCACCAATCTGTTACGCACAAGGAGGACCAGGACGTATACGGCTGAAGGGGGCCGTTTATTTTGGTCGCGAAGAGAAGCGCCGGAGCGGCCAACAGGTTGATGATCGCAGTCTCGTCGTCTTCTTTCTTCCTCCAGCTTGGGGCAGTCAGCATGTTCACCCATCTTCGTTTTCTTCCAAGGCATGCGTAACAATATCATAAAATGTTGGCAGCATTTTCTATCAGTTTGACGTGTCTGTTATAAAAAAAGGAATATACACCTCCTATATGCCGACTGAAGTCTCCTTTTTGTATTAAATTATTCCAGCCAGCCACTGCCTGATTGCCTTACTCCATATGTTTGAAAACTGAAGATGCAGTAAGGTTATAGTTAAGAGTTACTGTTGACAGTACAGAGCAAAAAAAAAATCTACGCTCATCTCACCTTGGCAAGGACCTCAGCCACGTCCCGTCCATTGAGAAAAATGCCTCCGCGTCCTGAGCTGGTGCGGAAGCTAATATTCTTGGCACTGGGCACCTGGAACACCATGTTGCCATTGTCCAGCACAATTCGAGGCCTTAAAAACAGATAAAACAGCGTAATGCAGGTTAATAATAATTTCCTGTGCTCTTCGTGTGAGAGCCACAAAATGATTATAAGCAATGCCGCTACTGAACACTCCGGACAATCGCTACCACTTATGGTTATTTGATATTCAATATTAGAGAAATTCAAACACAAAAACAGCTTTAGTGGGGTATTAAGTGCCCGGTAAGCTAACTACACCAAATGTCTTTCACTTTCAAGCTGTCTTAAAACATAGCATTGGAGAACCTGTGAGTTCGTTAACTAAACACGCTTGAACCATTGTTGGGCCAACGATCTTTTGTTTATATAAATTTTATGGGTAATTCGGTTTGGCAAAGAAGGCACGCACATGCGCGTTCACAAAGTGCGGACCCTGTCTCAACGGGCCTCTTTGTTCTCGTCGAATCTCCAATAAGTGTTTGTTAGCGTGCCTCTACGCGGCAGTTACCCGCTTTTTCTCTCCCTCTTTACTCTGTGTCCTTGTGAATACGTGTTGGAAATCAAACAAATATAAATAAATAAATAAATAAATAAATAAATAACTTGATAAATACGTAGAGAAAAAACAGCGAGGCACAACTCAATAATTGAACTGAAAACAAATGAAGACAAAGTGCACTAGTCGAAATTTTAGAATGTTTGCGAATGCTCGGCATAATTATAGGTTATTTTAAAAATTTGCTAACATTGACCAGTGCTAACCGTTGTTCACAGTACATGAGTAAATATACCACAGCATTGAACTGTGCGAAAACGGTGCAGAAGCGGAGGAAAATACGACATAAGAGCTGATGAACATCTTTGGGAAAGTTGATTGCGCAAAGTATATTGCGAAAGAGCTAAACAGAAGCAGGAAGAAACAGAAAGATGAGCTCTCTCACGGTCACAGTGAAGAAATGCACGCCCGTAATGAGTGACGGTATAACAATTTAACGTCACAAAAAATCACAGCATATCCACGGACTGAATGATAATAACTCGGGGGAAACGTCCGTCTGTTCATCCGTCCATCCGTGCGTTCATTCATCCATGCGTTCGTCCCTTTATCCATCCGTCCGCCCGTGCACCTGTCTGTCTGTCCGTCCGTCCATCTATTGAACACTTCAAGTACCGCCACCTCGCATCTTTTCATCATATATTCATCACATAGAAGTACCGCCAGCCAGCGGACATTCCAAGGACTAAACGAGAGGTGGCACCACCGGACTGGAGGAGCGGCACGCGCGCACTCTCTTACGGTCTGAGCTTCGTGTCTAGTTCCCACCTTTCACCGCCGCTAGCTCATGGCACTACGGACCAACCCACGCTAAACCTGTGTGTTTAGAAAAAGTTGTTAACGATTTAGAGTACGAGGTACTCTACTATGAGAGAGCATAAAGCTGCCCCGTATTTTATTTCTAAGACTTCTCAAATATGTTTCGCCTAGCTAAAACCAAGGAGGTTACGCCCAGTGAGTTTAACGTGCCAACTTTTCCTGGTCAGATAGTGCTCAAAGTGCGTCCTTCTCAGCATCCAATTCGAGGCAAGTTTTATTGGAGATGGAGAATCCGATATGCATCTCTGTAAGTTATTTCATCAAAAACAAGTATTTTTTTTTATTTATGAATAACGTGCGTGGGTTTCCTCCTCAATTCAGAAGAACGCGTGCGTGCCACTCCTCTAGTCTGGCCGTGCAGGTGGCTACCTACTACTACTACTACTACTACTACTACTACTACTACTACTACTACTACTACTACTACTACACTACTACTACTACTACTATTACTACTACTACTACTACTACTACTACTACTACTACTACTACTACTACTACTACTACTACTACTACATCGTGGACGCACGTCCCACGGCTTAAGAAGCTTCGCCCCTAAAACTGAAATGCACTTTGTTAGTTCGGGATTGCGTTCGGCGAAAGCCTGTGGCGGTGTGGCCACTGGGCTGTGGCCAATGCCCTTTCCTTGTTGTCACGGTGCATGTAATCGCGAAAACTGAGCTTTTGGAGAGACTCTTATGCACCGCTCCGTGGAATCGCTTGCTGGCGCGCGTGCCCTTCTCCTGCAAAATTCAGTCGCGCAAGGCGGTTTCCGCTGAATGTGCAAGAGCTGGCTGTCGGTGAATAAAATCACTAGGCATAACTTAAGTTAAAGGGTCATTGTAAATCTACATCATATAGGCGGATAGCTAAACGATGATCTCAAGCTATTGGAAGAAACTTACAAGGAGATTCAAGTTTTTAAAACAAAACCAGTGACACTAATGCAAGTCTGTTCCATGACGTAGGCAATATATATATATATATATATATATATATGTTACTGTTGGTCAGATGTAACCATGAAACGGAAGGAGGTTCGGCTAAACTACCGTTCCACGGTTTTTGGAACTCATGTTTAGGGACGGCTTTATGCTCTCCCTTAGTAGAGTACACCGTACTCTTAATCGGTAAAAACTTTTTCTAAACATTCCAGGCAAAGAGGCTTTAGACTTTGAGGCTCACGGGACGGCTTTAAGCTCTTCCTTAGTAGAGTACCCTGTACACTAAATCGTTACCCACTTTATCCTAAACCCTTAAAGGGTCACTCACCAGGTTTGACAATTTTGAGCTGACAAGCGCAATGTGTAGACAAGGCGTTCATGATCCCGTCTGCCAAACATTGCAACGCTACGCGCCGCGGAAATCGGGTCTAATTTCAATGTGAAAGCTGCTCGCCCTCCCCTCTACCTGCGCACACGTAGAGAATGAGGGCATGACGTAGGCGTAGGAATGGCCCTTCGTACACGGCAATGCAGTGACGCTTGGTCATCTACGTAGACGACTCTGCTCTGACATTGTCAACAGTATACCACGTGACATGGCAAAAATTAACACAACATGCGTAGTTTATGTATTTGTTGATTTTAGAGATGAATAAAACTCGAAATAAATAATGAGACGCAATAAAAAATTGTGCGCGTTTTTCTTTCATATTTTCCCGTGAAATGCTACGAGATGCGGGGCCAATGTGCCAGCGTTTCGCTTGTGTTCGTGTCCCCGCGGTCAGCGCATTGAGCAGACGACCGCAGTGGAACCCTCCTACGCGTTCGCGCACTCATTGTGCTCATCTACTTCTACCGCGTCTAAGCCAGAGTTTCCAAACCATGCCGCAGAAACAGGCAGAAGACTACAAAATAATGCTGGTCAACAAAGCAACGCCGCTCGCGTGCACGGGGGCTGGGCTTGTTCGGCACGTCATGCGCACGTCACCTCTTGGTCGGATGCGGGAGAGGGTATGGAAGAAAGTTGGCTTGCGAAGGCTACGCGGACGAGCGGCAAGGGTTTCGAGCTCGCCTCCTCTCACCCTCGTTTCGCGCCGCTTCAAAGAACCTGTTTTCTCCGCTCGTAATGAACCGATTCAAGAAATTTTTGTGGCAAAACGTTCCTCATCGGACACTCAACAACTTCCGCTGTCTAACTAAAATTCGGTATGGGGCCTGGTAAGTGGCAATTTACCCAGCAGTATCTGCCGAACAGTATAATAAATAGCGCTGGCTCATAGAAGTACATACAAACTGCCGTTGACTGAGCAATAAAATCTAGATGGCGCTGAACAGCTACTCTCCGAACTGGCGCAGTGGATGGATGCGTTTTCCGTGGGCTCCCTATTGACTGCGCAGATAAGTGTTTTTGCATGTTTCAAGCTTGCTTTTAAAATTTTAAGGCAGCAGTGTAAACCATTATACCACCTAATACATTGTACGGCTTTTTTGGGGTAAAGTCGTCAGTTATTTACTTGTTTGTGTGTTTGTGTGTATGTGAGAGTTTGTCTCCTGCCACGCCATGGTGGAGGTGCACGTGCGCCAAACACGCAAATGTGTGTAGTAGAGCTTAGCCTTTTTTTAGGGCAGGATTCGTCGTACGCCGTGTTTTGTAATTACCGAGTAGCACATTCCATAAGGAAAGAACGAATGCAAAACTTTATTACAAATATTTTTCCGGTGAAGGTGGAGCCCTCAGTCTAGGGCCCCTGTGGCCTTTGCCATCTTGCAAGCTGTATCAACCAGCTTGAGCTGTTCATCAGGCTTAGAGCAGGACAGCGCAGCCTCCCACTGCTCCGGTGCTGGTGTACACTTTCTTGGCACTACCTGTGTGTGCTGGCAGGCCCATGTCATGGGGTAAAGTGTGGGGTGTTTTCTTCATAGCGGGCATTTGTTGGCGTATATTTCCGGATAGATTTTACTCAGAAGACTGAGATTCTGGTACGTATTAGTCTGCAGCTGTCTCGAGGCAACCGACTGCTCTCTGCTGAGGTCTTTGTGGAGAGGAGGGTATTTCTCTCCTCAGGGCTCTCTGGTGTTTTGAAATTGCTCCATAGCGGGTAGCAACTGTGGCTGGTTTCTCGTCGTTATGCGCCCCCCGGTCGGCGTAGTCTCGGGCAATGGCGTCAGCACGCTGGTTCCCTGTCACAGTTTCATGGCCTGGTGTCTACGTAGTGGAGCAGCTCGAGAAGTTGATTTTAGGGGCGAAGCTCCTTATAGCGGCACCCGTTCGTCCCTCGTAGCCGTTGTAGTGTGTAACAAGTATAACATTTTGACCTCCAAGGGGGTGCCGGTGAGAGATTTTTTCTGTGCGTTGTTGAACAATAAAAATAGTGTTCAATGTACATGCCGATGGCTGCTAATGGGCAATGACAGACAGGAGCATTCGGTTTTAGTTTACACGCACGCTGCGATCCCCATTAGTAGCCATTGGCATGTACATTTAGCACTTTCTGATAAGAAAGGATTGCTACGTTATACTCGCTGGGTGTAACCTCCTTAGTTTTAGAAAGGTTTAGCGAGCGTTGAGCCGCAGTGTCATGAATACAGTGAACTAGTATATACCATGAATTCGAGGTGGTTAAAGGTGGGAAGTAGACCCGAAGCGCAAGCCATAAGAAAGTGCGCGTGTGCCACCTCTCGTTTACTCCTTGGAATGTCCGCTGGATGGCGGTGCTTCTATATGGGGAATATATGATAAAAAGATACGAGATGGTGGTATTTGGAGTGTTGAATAGATGGACGAATGTACACACAGACAAATGCATGGATGGACGCATGAACGGACGCAGGGGTGGATGCATGGACGAACGCAGGGACGGACGGACGAACATACGCACACACAAACGTGCGGATGGACGCATAGACGGTCACACAGACGGACGCATAGACGGACGGAAGCAAGAACGAATGAACGGACGAATGCTTCGCCCCACTCTCCATTATTAACTCCATGAATATGCTGCCAATTTTTTTCTCCCCTTGAGTATGCGAATGGCAGCACTGAATATGCGTCCACTGCTGTGCCGTCGACACACTTCTTGGGAGTCAGTAACTATTTCTATAGTAGACTCTTCGCTCTGATGTGTGATGGCGAGCACGATCGCTACTTCCTCAGCCTCGAGGATGTTGCTTCTGATCAAAGCGCTGTTGACTTCCCTAAGTTGGTGATCAACAACGCTTACAACTGTCCCGAAGTGCTCTCTGTACGTGGTCACGTCAACATACAATACGTCGGTTCTCGCCTTGAATTTTTTTCTTGTGCTTCTGATCTGGCTTTTCTTTGAGCCTTATGGATTTTCGGATGCATGTTTTAAGGTATTGGGCTGACTTCAATAATCTGGCGAATGTCCTTTCGTATGCTCACCGTGTTATTGATTTCTCTGCAAGCATCCCTCATGCTCAGTGTCTGCAGCGTGTACCTGGCCGTAGCACTTAGCAGTAGTCTCATTTTCTACGCAAGAAGATGCGCCTCGATGTGTTTTTGCACTGTGTTGTTTATCCCGAGTTTAAGGAATTTCTCTGTCGAGGTGCTGACAGGTAGACCAAGGGCGCACTTGTAGGCTTTTCTAAGGATTGCCTCTAATTGTTCTTTTTCCTGTGGAAGTGGTGTTTGGTAGGGGACATGGTATACAATCCTACTGACCACGAGGGCTTGCACAAGTTTACAAGTGTCCTCCTCCTTCATACCCCGTCTTCTGTTAGAGATTCTGGTGATCATCCTCGTAATCTGTGCTGTAGTGTTTGACAGCTGTCTCATGGTGTGGCCTATAAGACAGTTGTTTTGTATCCACATACCAAGAATCCTAACTTGGGTCACTTCTGGAATCTTCCCCCCCCCTATATAGACGTCTATGGAGTTTTTCAAATCGTATCCTCGTCTGTAGACTCTCAGGACTTCTGATTTCTTCGGAGAGCATACGAGGCCGCATTGACGCACGTAGTCGTGAACTGTATCTGCTGCGCGTTGCAGAAGATCTTGCTTTGTGCTAGAGATCTTCTTGTCACCCAGATTGTAACATCGTCTGCGTAGATGGCATGTCTGAGTCCTCCAATGTTTTCGAGGTTCCGAGCCAAGCCGATCATAACAATGTTGAACAACATCGGCTATATCAAATAACCTTGGGGTGTTCCTTTTGTGGGCGTATTAAACGTATCAATGCGGACGCCTCCCATACCAATTGTGGCGGTTCAGGTACTGAGAAAAGATTTGATGTAATTGTGTATTCTCTTTCCACAACCTAATTTGTTAAGCCCCTCTAGCACAGCCTTATGACTGACATTGTCGAAAGCAGCCTTAAGATCCAGTGCAAGTAGTACGTTTTCGCCATATTTCGGAACATCGGTAAGCACCTCCTTGATTTTAGGAGGACGTTCTGTGTTGAGAGGCATTTTCGGAAGCCAAACATGGTGTGTGGCATGAGTTCGTTGTCTTCCAGGTAGGTCTCCAGCCTCTGAACCTCGATAATCTCGTATACATTTCCCAAACATCAAGTCAACGAAATGGGTCTTAAAGTTTCCAAGCTTGGAGCCTTTCCCAGCTTTGAAATATTATTATCTCTGCATGTTTCCAGTCGTTTGGGACGGTACCTTGTTCCCATAGTTCGTTGATGAATTCTGTAAACCTTGTGATAGATTTGTAAGTACAATTGGGGTAAAAAAAACTGCAAAATGTTCAGGATGTGGGGTGGATTTGAAAATGGCGGCTACTGCGGACGTGAATGCAGAGGAGGCTGACGCCAAGTGTAGGGAATGTGAGGTTGAGATAAAATGGGGAAAATGATGGTTACCCAAAGTTAACTGCTCAAGAGACTCGCCGAGCTGGAGACTGCGTTGGCGACTGAGAAAGAAAAAACGAAGGCTATGGAAGAAATTTTTGGTCAGCCGAAGAGGCACTAACGAAGGTGAACAAATGAGCGGCCGATGGAGAAAATGGTAGGGCACCTGCACTCAGAGCGGCGGAGAAGAAAAAGAAAACAGGTTCGGAAAGAAGTTCAGTCCGTTCAACGGTCAAAAGACCCAGCTTCAGCGAAGTAGTGGGGGGTGGGGGGGTGGGAGGGGACAATGTAGCTGTCGTCACAGTTGCAAGTAACCTTCAGGGGCTGGACAGTCTAGCTGGAAAGTCACAGCACGTTATAATCGTTGGGAACACGATTATAAATCGATGCGCAGAAGCAATAGGGTAAGAGTTGACGAGAGGTTGTCAGTAGGGACGTTCTCAGGACGTAAACTGAACGCAGTCATGAGGCAAGCGAGCGCAAAACTCACAGCTAAAGCTGATGGACGAAATCTTGGGATGATTTCGGGTGGTTTAAACGATGTCTTAAAGATTCGGCAGGACTAGTGACCAAACTGGCGAAAGGGGTTGATGACATGCGCGCTATTTCCCATCAGGTACAGGTAGTGATATGCATGATACTGGAGGTACCGGTGCTTGACAAACCTGCAAACAGCGGTTGTCGACACAAATAAAGACACAGAACACATGAGTCCAGAGAAATGCTTTGCGTTAGTGGAAATAAACAGGGAGGTGCATAAGTGAGGTGGTTTTTAACGGGACAGAATTCACTTCAACAGGAGGGTAGGTCATGAAGTGGGTTGGTGACTTTCAGGATGCGCAGTAGCTTTTTGGAAGGGGGGAGGGGGGCATGTGGTCCCTTCAGGGTCCAGGATAGCTAGTGACGAGGAAAACAACCAGGGGGACTCCTTGACAGCTGGTATAGGCAGATAAAATTCCAAAGCGGCACCAATATCTAAGACACATAGAGTTCGGGGGAGAAGTTGACGTAGGCAGGAGGGCTGAGCCAAGTCAGATGTAGAGTGTATTAACATGCATGGTAGCAGGAATTGGATGAAGTGGGGAGAGATAGAAAAACAGCTAAAGGAGGAGAAGCTGTAGGTATATGGGTTTGTACGAAGATATCTTAGGGACATGGAACAACCACCTAGCAATCCGGAATACACATAAGAATATATTAATAGTGCACAAGACAGCAGAAGGAGGGGTGGTATTCAGGCATTCATCCATAAAAGTACAGACTAGAAAATGGTTAAGCAAGAGTGCAGGGAACATTCACGGCTAAAAGACTAAGTGGAAGGGCAGATGACACTCCTTGGTTTTGTTTACTTGCGGACAGGGGTAAAAGTCATAAAGAAAAACCAAGAAGTGGTGCAGTGCATAAAAAATGATACTGACGAACTAGGAGAAGAGTGCGAGGTAATTATATCAGAAGATACGAATGCGCACACAGAAAATATGGATGGATATACTGACCCTACAGGCATAATGCTAATGGATATGTGTGAAAGGCATGATTTAATCATTTGCAACAGTATTGAGAAATGCGAAGGGCAGATTACATGGAAGGTAGGAATGCTGGAGTCGACAATGTATTACGCAATGATGCCGCATAGGAAGTCTGATCGGCTAAAGGTGATGAAAATAGATGAATAAGGGTCCTGAAGCTTAGGTTGTGATCACAAACGTATCCAGCTGAGTTTCGGAAGAGAAATGAAAATAAAAAGGATGTATTATGAGCAACCACATTGTAATATTTATTCAGAAAAGCATGTAGAAATAGCAACTGAAGAGATTGAGAAAACAATCACAGAGTATATAAAACAGAGAGGTCATGCACAATTCTAACTCGATTGTTTGAGTTGAGCTTGCTAGATACGAGTCAAGTCAACCGGGAAAGGGAGACACGAACCCAAGAGCTGGTGGGATGAGGAAGTTAATAGAGACGTAATAAGACGTCATGAAACATCTAGGGAACACAGGCATGCTGAACAGAGGGCTGAACCGGAAAATGATAGCGACAAAAACTGGAATAACTTTATGAACTGCAAGAAGGAAGCGTCCGATCTGCTCAGTGAAAAGTTCAGAAGAAAGGGGAGCCAATAGAAGGCGCAAGTAATCAAAAAGGATAGAAAGGCAGCTGCAAAGTTTTCAAACCATCTCAATTCTCTGAGTAATAAGACAAGCATGCAAAAGAGTTCAAGGGGTTAGACTTGAAGGGGATGAGGCAATGGAATATATAAAAAAACAATGACAGAAAAATTTAAACACCAAGAAAGCGCCGCTTGCACCGTATCAGATGAGGATGGACCAATTAGTTCAGTGGCTCCACTGGGACAATGAGAATGGGAAAGGGCAGAGAAAAGGGTTTCTAATGGCACATCAACAGGCCCTTACGACATCCCAGTGATGCTAATAAAAAACTAGGTCCAAACTCTAAGCAAACATTCAGAGAGGCTGCGAGCAAAGCAATAATGGATCGTGAAGCCCCTAATGGGTGGAAAAGAAGCAGGACGAGCATGATCTATAAAGTAAAGGGGGACAGAGCTGATATAAACAACTACCATCTAATAACGTGGCATCAGTAGTGCACAGCCTGGTGATGCAGTTAGTGAAGGAAAAAGTACCGACATAAGCGGAGAATGAGAAGGTGCTGAGACAACTAGAAAATTGGTTCCGTAAACGAAGGAGGTTGGAGGACAATCTATTTTCATTGATGCCTTGTATTAAAATAGTGGAAAAAGAACTGAAGCCCACGTGGCTGGCATTTATAGATGTCAAGAAAGCTTGCGATAACGTGATTCAAGAAGACATGTGGGGAATACTGGACACAGTAGATGTGAAAGATGGAATAAGTAATCTTCTAAAAGATATGTATAGAAGTAACGAATAGTTAGAAAATAGAAAAACAGGTATCTGGACCTATTGAGATACAACGCGGGCTTCGATAGAGATCTGTCTTGTCACCTTGTTATTTATGCTGAATCTACAGAGACTAGAAGCCAAATTAGAGGGGAGTCGACTCAGCTTCAGCCTCTCATTTGCCAAGCAGGAAAATCACAATGAACAGTCATTAACAGCATCAATGTATGCAGATAGTATAGTATTATTAACCGACAACAAAAAACTGTAGGGAATAATAGACATCTGCGGTAATGAGGGAGATAAATTATGTTTGAAGTTCAGCAGAGAAAAATCAGGTATCATGATTTTTAATGATAACAGAGGCAGTGAGCATAGGATACAGGAAATCACGCTAAAAATAGTGGGTAAATACAAATATATGGGCGTATTGATATATAACGGGGCTGATTACTTAAGGAAGCACAAAAATACGTAATGACTAAGGGTAACAGGAATTCGACAGTAAAGAAAAATACGGCACTGTGGAACTACAATAGGTATGACGTTGTGAGAGGGATTGAGAAAGGTGTCATGGTCCCGGGTTTGGTGTTCGGCACTGTGGTCTTGTGCATAATATTGAAAATTAAACAGCGCGGCATTAGTAGAGTTGCTTTCGGAGCACACGGGAATACCCCAAATCAGGGGGTAAAAGTTGACATGGGATGGACATCGTTTAAGTGCAGGGAAGCTAGCAGCAAGATAGAACTTGAGGAGCAATTGAGAAAAACGAGTAAGGAGCGTTGGGTCAAAAAAGTTTTCAGATACTTGTACACGAAGAATCTTGATACTAAATGAAGGAAGCGAGCTCAAAAATTGTCAAGCAATTATTTAGACAACAACAGAATACCAAGCCAAAAGGAAGCATCGGTTAAGATGAAGGTGAAGGAAAGAGACCGGGAAATGCGGAAGATTGGAATGTTGACGAAATAATCACTGGAGACCTTCCAATTTTTCAAGAACAAAATTGCAAAAAAATCTATGAAAATTCTCGGGGTAGTTCTGTGCTGTTTGAGGCCAGAACTGCAGTATTGCGGACCAAGACGTATTGAGCCAAATACAAAGGCAGAGACAAGGTATGAAGTTCGTGTGGACAGGAGGAGGAAACGGCCGAGCACTTGATAATGTTCTGTAAAGGGCTCCACCCTATAGTCCGAGATAATGGCGCAGAATTTTTCAATGTTTTGAGGTTTAGGAACAGTGATGGCAAAATAGCCTTAAACTGGTAGAAATAACCTGGTGGAGGCTAACTGATTGGTGGCTACAATCAAGGCGCGAGTAAATTTTAATCTTTCAACACATAGTGATAGCACTTGATTTTATGGCTAGGTGGCATGAGCCACCGCCCGATCTAAAAAAACACAGCCTGATACGTCCGTCCATCCATCCATCCGTCCGTCCGTCCATCCATCCTTCCGTCCATCCATCCATCCATCCATCCATCCATCCATCCATCCATCCATCCATCCATCCATCCATCCATCCATCCATCCATCCATCCATCCGATTGGCTGCTGCATGGGCTGATCCTGGGCACGCGTGGGATGAGTGCCCCTCATACCCCAGTCAATCGAGCATCCACGAACACCATTTAACTTATTCGTCCGTACGGCAAGAAAGACGCACTTCGTGTCACACGGCCACCCTTAGGAAAATGAAGATAAACCAAGCAGTTTGCAAAGAGCGTTCGATGATCTACTCAGTCTCTTAGTTCGTCGCTGTACGTGTCGGGTCGCTGGTGGGGCATGAGCGAAACAGGGCGGTCGGCGTGGTGGTTCGTGGTAATTCCTTGCTCGTCGCCAGACGGACAGACGTGCACACAGACAGACAAACAGAAACACCGACATAGTGACAGAGAGACAAATAGGCAGACAAACAGAAAGACAAACAGATGGATGGACGCACACACGTACCGATAGCCGGACAAATGCATGGATGGACGCACACACGTACCGATAGCCGGACAAATGCATGGGCGGACGGACGCTTCGCTCCACTTATCGTGGATATCCTGTGAATTTTTAGATGCAAAGCAGCTATTTGACTGGCCTGTTTAACGATGTCCCTTCGTGTCTCCGTGCCAACGCGCCGCATCGCGCACCCCACGCCGCAGGTGTTGAAGTAGTGTCTATATTCGGCCACAGCTTTTCTTGGCACTGAAGGGAAAGCTGCGGAGGCGGAGCTTCTGCACACGTAGCACTACGCGAAGTATTCTGTTCTGGCGCACGTCTCATAACGCTGCGGAAAGTGACGAAGGCGCTCCATCAGCCTTTCATGTAGACGGTGACGCCGCTTCACGTTTGAGGTGCACGTAAAGAGATGGGACCTTCACACGCGTTCAAAAATGCGATGTCACAACGAATAAATTGAAGGAATTACGAATACCTTAATGGTGTGAGCTGCGCCCTGTCCCAAGTAGCTCCACGTTGAAAATAAACGAGGAATTTTCATGTTACACGTTGAAAATAAAAGCGCTGTTGTGGAACTTCTTTCACTGGTCGTAGGATTCACGCAATTTGGCTCTGTAGGCTTCTCCCGAATGCCAAAAAAAAGTTGTCGTCGAGTACAGTAGGTCACGCCCAGGGTGTAAGATACAAACACTTTAGGTGGGGACACTTCTCGGCTTTCCTATGGGACGCGATCGACCAGATAAAGTAACGCCGATCGCAGGCAACACCGATGAGACGCAAACCAAGGAAGTCGAGCGGAACTACCGACAGCGGAAGGCCAACGCTGGCGAATCCTCGACGTCATCGTCGTCGGCAACGTCGTCGGCAGCGTCACGAAAGTGCTGCACGCTTTCCGTCGAAGCACCCGCCCGCAGGCGCCGGGCTCCGCCTGCCGATCCGGAAGGCGGCTTGCTGCTGCGACGCCGATCGCGTCCACGCGTGGCGCGTGGCGAGAGCCGTCGGCGACGCCGTCAGCAACGACTGAGCCGACGCCAACTTCCGACAAGAGTTCCTCCAAAGTAGCTTCGATCCACGGTGTATGTATCTTACACCGTGCTTCGGTCAGAGTTGACACACGTGCGACCGTGTGTCGGTTCTGTCTGCAACCACAAGCAGCGAGAAGCGGCGACGAAAGTGATCCCAGGCGAGTTCGGCGCAGATGTCAACGCATCAGAGTTCATGGTATGCGGCACTTGGAAGGAGTTTCTGACGTCGGGGAAGGTTCCGACTATGATCGTTACGCACGGGCACAGGTACCCGCCTTACCTGCCGGAACTTCCTGAGCTCATATAACTGTCCGTTGAAGCGCACGAATAAACAGAAAGGAAGAGCTGAACCAATTGGAGGAGCGTCTCATCTCTCCGCGTCTCCCGTTCATGTGCTTTCGCCGGCAGTGACACACGCCAAACAATTCGACAACTTTCTAGTCGCGTCAACCTACATAAACATTCGCTCTTTCCACCAGCAATTTCTCGGTGGAACAAGTTGCCTGATAGTGTTGTGCAAAGTAGCACCGTGGAATCCTTTGTTTCTAAAGTACAAGCCATTGATTTTTAAGTGTGAATACACTTTATAAGCGACCCCAAACCATTCACCACCGTCGGCGGCGTCCGCAGTCTTCTCTCTATCTTTAAAAGAAAGAGCACTTGGCGGGCCGCAGCGCGACGCTCTACCGAATTAGCCACGGACGCGACGCTGATATCGGTGTCAGTAACGCGCCTTATATCTTTAACGCCGCTGCGCGCGTCCCCCTCCCCCTTCGCTCGCTGCAGATGCGAGCGCACCCCTCTCTCTCGCGCGCCCGCCTTCTCTCTCAGTCTCCCGTCAATAGCGGGTCGGGCGATGGATGTCCCGGAGGCAACGCTACCATCAACAACGAATGCAGTACAACCGAATGCGAGCACTGCACCCGTCGTTGGAGGTGACGGTACCGCGGTGGTTTCGCCGACGTTGGAAGACAAGGCGGCGCTGCGAAGGGCTCGTGAGACCGAACGTAAGCGGGCGACGTAAACTCCCCCGTGTGATCAAATTGCGATTCCCAGGAACCATTACACCATAAATGCACCATAGTGTGATTAATAAATATAATAGTGCGAATTAATAAATACCCCTCATAGCATCACCCCGTGCATTCGCACTTAATCATGTTCACCCTCGGGGAAATGCTTGGGAGTTTTTGTTTATGACTGCTTTTTTTGTTGCCCTATGTAACCACTCCTGCAAAGTCCGAGGGAGCCTGCAGTATTTTCAAATAAAAAATTAAAAAAACAGCCATTGCAGGATGAAGGGACAGGTGATCAACGGTCCGATCAACGTGCAGAAGGTGGTAATGGACAACCCGCGGAAGGTGTATACCGGAAAACGCGGCGATCTATGTGCCCGTCATGCGCAGGCTCGTCTGCAAGACGTCGTACTGTCGCTGTCTGGTGAAGAAGAGCAACGTTCACGCGTGGCTAAGCACCTGGGCAGCCATCGCGTCAAACTAATCTTCCAGCGCTGACCACAGCACCCAGGTTAGCGCTGTTGAACCCGTGATGCCACCAGAGCGCAACGCTGCTGCTTCACATCCCATCATGGTTTCCTTTGGGAAGACGTGGTTGATTTTTAGGGGCGAAGCTCCTTATGGCGTGGCTTGTGCGTCCCTCGTAGTACGTAACCACCAGTGGCACATACCCGAAATAGCGGTCCTTACAATTTTGACATCCAAGGTGGTTCCGGTGAGAGATTTCTTCTGTGCGTTGTTGAACAATAAAAGATAGTGCTCAATGCACATGTTAATGGCTGCTAAGGGGGAACGAGAGACAGGAACATTTGGCCTTTATGTAACGCGCACGCTGAAATCCCCATTAGCAGCTATTGGCACGTACATTGAGCATAACCTGACAAGAAAGGGTTGCTACGTTATACTCACTGGGTGTAACCTCCTTGGTTTCAGAAAGGTTTAGCGAGCGTTGGGCCGCATAGCCACGAATACAGTGAACTAGTATATACCATGAACTCGAGGTGGTTAAAGGTGGGAAGTAAACCCGAAGCGCAAGCCGTAAGAAAGTGTGCATGTGCCACCTCCCGTTAAGTCCTTGAAATGACCGCTGGATTGCGGTGCTTCTATATGGAGAATATATGATGAAAAGATGCGAGATGGTGGTACTTGGAGTGCTGAATAGATGGACGAACGGACACACAGACAGATGCATGGATGGACGCATGAACGGACGCAGGCGCGGATGCATGGACGAACACAGGGACGGACGCACGAACAGACGCATGTACGGACGGGTGGATGGACGCATGGACGGTTACACAGACGTACGCAGGAACGGACGGAAGCAAGAACGAATGGACGGACAAATGCTTCGCCCCACTCCCCATCATTCACTCCGTGGATATGCTGCCATTTTCTTTTTCCAGGATGACGATTGAGGGTTTGTTGACACAGTCTTGTTTCCTTTCATTTCATCTGATTAGCTTCCCTGATTTCGAATCCGATTTCAATACCTTCAGATGACCTTGCCTTCATTGAAGATAAGAACGCAGCCGCACAAGAAAAAAAATGTTTTCCTAGGGTGCTGTAGCTGAGGACTTGTTATTGTTCTCTAAACGGTCTTTCAAGCAGCGCCCAGTTTGATCCACGTAGGGATGGCTGCACGTCCGTGGATTATTATCCGTATTATTGCTTACTAGAGAAATATCGTACACCACCTTGTCTATGTATTAATCGTCCTTGTTTCTTGACGCACATGTGTCAAGAACGTGTCAAGAAGCTGGGAAGTCGCGTTATTCATGCCATGATCTGCAGTGAGTTGTTTTCGTCATTTACTCACGTCCTCGCTCGAGAATTTTAGTATGCAAAAAGCTAAAGCTAAAGAAACGACAGCAGCAGTGTCAAGACGTAGGTAGCTGGACAGCCAGCGAGAAATAGCATAAATTCAAAGTTCTCAGCTTCCAAGCATGTCTGTCGTACAGTTAAGTTACTGAAGCGATATCAAGCTATTCCGATAACAGAGACAGCATGATGACAATGTTATTTCAATTATCAAGTATGTGGCATCTATTACCTGATTTTGCTGTTACGACCTCTAATTTGCTTCTGTAATGCACTCATGTCATGCCTTACCAACTTTAGTATTTAAGCTATCACGTTAACCGAACGGTCACAAGAGCTTAAAGATAATATATAAACACCATGATATACATGACATGTATAAAATGATTATCTTGTTAGAACCCGTCGTTTACGTCCTTTGTACACCGACGTCATGCCACGGGAATTGTGGTTGATGACGTGTCCGAATTAAATTTAACCAGAGTTCAAATATGCTTCAGTGCACTTGATGACAACGCAATGAAATGGGTTGGGCTGACTACCGAACAGAGGAAGTAGCATGATTTCTTGCCTTCAGCTTACTTACTTATATCAGGAAAATTATTTTACCAACTTCTAAAGCAGATCGAAACGTTTAAGTCCGCAGGGTAGCCTCTAGACCTCCTGGGTATTTTAAGGCTTTTTTAAGGCTCATTTTTTCAAGAAGTACGATTCGCCATGCCCACGAACTATAGGTGGTGCACTGTACGATTTATTATGGTGCCCGAAGGAGGGTCTACCCGTTCTTTAGCATACGAATTGATAGGACGTGTGGACGTACTGACCGTGTCGCTATCACCGAATAAAGTCATAGGCTGCGCTAAATTCTATATGAGACCAAGATACATTCCGAAACCTTGGGAAGCTCATCGCCTGGCTATTACCGCGGTGCGAAAGATTTTATTTCAGCTCCGTTACCATGTATGAACAACGCCTTGTCAAACTCTGTGCGTGCTACAAAAAACTGAACTAGCGAGAATCGACGTCACCTGACTGGCACTCCTAGGTGATATGTACCGAGCCTGCCTGATGATTTTGCCACACTGGTAAGCCTCTAGCGAATAGCGTCATCGCTGTTGCACGGGACCGAATATTTAACGTGGTCGCGATTTGCAAACATATTACGCCATCGTCATTACTTGCGCTGTCAGAAACATGGGGTCGCTTCTGGAACGAAACACAGGCATTTACATTCCATGAGGTGGCGCTTGTGTCGTAGCCATGCTCAGACCATAGCCGTTCGCCAGTCATTGCACTCGGACCTTCAGGTTCGATCAGCGCAATCGAAATATGAATATCGGAAAGAATACACACGTATGTTTTTCGCAGCTTCAAAATTGAGAAAATTTGTTGAACAACAACGCTCTTCAGAAGGTACCGGTACGAAGAGCTTTGTTTGAATATTTAACAGATATTTTTTGTTTGCTGTAGTGTACATCGTTTTTTTTATAATTTGCATCTATAATTTTGAATATTTTAATGCACTGCTTTGCTGCACCTGCCCGAGGTGTCTCACGAAAAGTGGCCTAAATCAGGAGACGCTGTCTCCCTTTGCCTCCTTCGTGGGCATTTTTGTAAAAAATACCCAAATAAATTAATAAAAAATAAGAACTATAGTACAGGAGAAGTTCGCAGAGATACGTTCATTGTAGCCATAGCTGCAGGTTTCCTTTCTCTAATCATTTCGCTTTGCTGGTTGAGCTCTAGGATGTTGGCGGCATGTGGCGCTATATATATATATAACATACATACACAGTAATTGTGTTATGTACAGTGCATAAAAAAAACTAGGCTTTTATTTTGACTCCGCTGAAGGATATGATTCAGTTAACTTTATTAAACAGAATCAAAGTGTCTTACGGGCGTGAAAAGTCACTAAAGCACAAGGAGACGTGAAGTGCAACCACTCTTCGTGAGTTATACTCGGGGACAATTTTCTGTGGCAATGAAGGAAGGGCTATTGAGCCAAAGTGGGCAGGTGCCACCACTGTAGAATATGGTGCCACAAATGCGTCCGTGTTTTCCGCGTGAAAATGACAATAAAGAACATCTATATTTTCAACTGAATACTGTTTATAAAGAGACGTTGCACGCACCGCAAAGATATCATTTTTTGTCGTTGCATTCGGAAGAGTCATTACGCGTTTTTGCTCGTCTGAAAACATCGCAGTTTTACGTGCACTTCACAGTCATTATGGCGTCTTCGTGTTTAGGTGAGCGCACGTCACCCTCCAGCTAATGCGATGACTCGCCGAGTGTGCTTGTGCCGAATTTCGCTCAAAAATGACTGTGCAAGCAGACGTATCGAATTGTGTGCAGTGGGATTATTTGAACACGACCGTCATCCGACACGCGATCCGAACCGGACTACTTCACGGAGGAGTACAGAAGCAGTAGCTCCATTCACGTAGCCTTCGCTTTAATGCCACAAAAAGTTGACCCCGAGTATATATATAATAGCCAATTGTTCACCGTCACTTCTACGTGCAGCAAATAAATCCTCGTCGTCACGATGGTTTCACTCAACATCACTGCCGAAAGCCATCTGATGAACAACCACCATCGAACGACTTGACAACACTAAAAACCACGCGTCACTAAGCTTATCTGGCTGCGGAGAGCATTTCGCCATCCCGTTAACAAGCAAATCACTTGCAGTGTGCTGCCATTTATTAACAAACACACAAAACCAAGCGGGGCAGCGGTGACCAATTATAGCATATCGCGAGCACACGCAACGTTTAGCTAAAATTTTATGGGATTCATCATGCTGTACAAAAGCACTTACGAACGCAATATTTTCGTAAAAGAAAAGGAGTTTATACTACATATATAGTCAGACGATGACATTTAACTAACCGACCTAGCAACAGAAAACATCGCGAAGCTGATGTGTGTTCTGTGAGGGCTATCACTGAAAACGCAAGTTGCAACGTATTTTCACGAAAACATCGAGTTTCGCAAGAATGAATTAGACTTATCATGTCACGGAGGGTTTGGTTTGTTCGCTGACGAAGGAAACGGGCAAAGTGGTAGTGTTTGTTTCTTGCTAACGCCTTAACACTGAAGCTATAGCACAGCCGAACTAGCGAGCTTGTGCCTACTGAGGATCCCTGAGAAGACGCTCCCCCATTACGCTTGGCGGCGCGACAGTTCATGAGCACTGGCAGTATGCAAAAAGTTCGGGTTCGTTTTATGTTATTTCTAGGTGTGTCTTTTCGCAATTGAATTAGAATTCTGATTTTTGTATAGTTCTTACATTTTACAATTTTCAAGCAAGCAGGCTGTTCTTGCCACTACTTCGAAAATAAAACTTCTCAAAAAGGATAATATTCCCCATAAGTGCACCCTGCTATCTGAGTAGCTTCGTATTGATGTTTGGTTTATTGGGGTCAAAAAGCAGTTTTCTATTTTTTAAGCTTTGACAATGGGTAAAGTGTAACAAAAGGGAGATTCATGATACGGTAACGTGAACGAAAACCAGTTTATTTCATGTTAAGTTCAATGTAAAGATGTTCTAAACAATTTTACTAATAGCAGCGTGCCATAAAGTAATCACACGAGTGAGTTTTTTCGCTTCTTTTTTTTTAGTTTTCTTGCATTGCTGACTTATTTTCTCATACTGTTTTTTGTCTCTGCTAGCCAAAACCTGTTGATGGCAGTCGATCCCTCCCAACCATTAAGCTGTGTTACGCCTCAGTGATACGTCAGCCGGCGTTGAGAAAGTTTAGTTGGGATTACAAGCTTTTCTTTTAAATCTTGAAACGATTGAAAGGTTGCCATTATGAGGGCTTTCATTCTAAGGAAAAAATCCGTGTTCTCTACAAATGTCATGGTTCTTTCACATTCTGCACAGACACAGTTACTTGTGATCACGGTTTGTAGAACATCCACATAAATCAAAGTGTAGCCGTGGTGCCAACAGGTAACAACTTGTGCTTGCGTTGACGCCAAATGAAGACGAAGCTTACACGTCGAAGTGTTTGCACGAATACTATCAATCTCGTTTCAGTTAGTAGCCGAAGCGTGATCATTTCAAAATATACTGCGCTTTCTAAAGGGTGTCTGATTTGCAAACACGATGACGTTTTTTTGCCGCCGCGACAAATTCCCAAAGGCACAATTGAACTCAAAATGAATTTTCTAAATCCCGTCACCGTGCTGGCCTCACACACGCAAGAGAAGTGGAATTGGTAAACGCTACTGATGTTAAAAAACCTACGCTGTGTGCCGTTATGCTGCTGGAATGCCTTTTTTATAATCCTGCTAGGCTCAGAGAGATTACCACTGCGGTTTTGTTTTTTAAAAGCTCAATTAAGGCAGGGAGGTAAAGTTGTGCACAATCCGAGAAAAGAAGGCTTGGCTGCTGATCAGCTGGTTTCGAAAATCTGGTCGTTTTTTCTCAATCAAAGGGCAGAAAATGTTTGAGGCACTGAATATTGTTAAGAAAAGCCTTACTGTTCAAAAGAAGCAAAGACCAAACTTTGGTTTTTTTAAAAATTTTGCCCTACCTTGTGTCCTTCAAATCGACTTTGTAGGTTGCGTTCGAAGACACTTAATTAAACAATACAATATTTGGCATCAAGCCAATGCTGATCTATTGCTGCTTACTGCAAATACCAGTGAAATACATAAAGTAACATTAAAGATTATGATAGCCTTCAGCTTTCTTTATTAATCCAACATGGTTTACAATGATTGGTAAACGTATGTATTGAGAGCAAACATCCAATTCTTAACTTTTTTGATGAACCTAGAAATGAAGCATTGCTTTCTCTTAAGACAGGGCAGAACCAGTGGTACTTATGGTCCAAATGCGCCCAGTGCATTTTCACTAATATTGAGTTTCGGCTTGCGTAACATTTGATGTGGTGTGTCCTGAATTCCACCTTTTATACTGCTAATTACTGACAGTGCTGCCTGAACAATAATTATGACGTAGTCTGTATCCTTCACTCCCCTTCATTTACTCACCCTCACTGCGGCAGTGATATGACTCGTGTCCCATCGAAATGCGTTGTCGCTGCTGTGGGCCGAATTTCGCGAAGCTGTCACGCCCTCGTTGCCGAGATAACAAACAGGCGTAGGAGGACGTATATAACAAAACACAGTGTGCCTAGCAAGCTGGCAGTGATTCTGCCGACGACTCTTTCGAGTTGCGGGGTGAACTTCATGTGAATGCAAGTTAACTAGATTATGAGGCAGATGTCCACAACGAAACAGGCTCCTTTCTGAATGAAGCGTGCCATTATTCACTTCCGTGTGCAGTCGTATGTTAGCGTGCTCGCGCAAGCATTTCCGCGCGTTGTGTCGAATTCGTGTGTAATGTACAATATGAACGTTCGCATCTCACGATGAACGCATGTCACAAGATGCACTCATTCTCCGAATTCGCGGCTAATCTCTGATGGTGTGTTTCTGTGCTATGCCGCATCCATACAAGATGAAATGTTTCCGCGTATTGAGATTTAACTAGTTTATTGTTCCCGCTAGAGTGGCGGGACCCACCACCGTGGCTGAATGGTGCAATCATGACTGACATCTGCAGTGCGGTGTTGTCGTAATGCGCTAATTCGCTGCACGGGCTCACTGAAGAATAGCGTATACAGCGGTTCCCTCTTCGAGAGATGTGCATATTAGAGCACAGATTTTGTGTTGCTGTTCGTGCGTTTAACGCCGGAAGCGCAAACAAGTGAACGATCTGCTGGCACAGCGAAGAATGAAAGCGAGCAAACATGGAACTAAGAGGCTGGTCAATGACTTTGATAAAAAAAGGCCTCGTATCTGCTTGTTAATCTGCAAATGTCATCGAAAGACATTAGTGTTGCGAGTGGAGAGAGTGAACAAAGTAGTTACTTGATGTTCTGCGCAAGAAACTCGGTGAGTTATATTCTGGAGGCGCTGCGTTAGAGTGCCTCGAGCGCGCAGCGGAGGCAAATGAGTGCATCAAGTCACGTCACACGTAAGACCTCCGCGCCACCTGGCAGTTTTCTTGAACAACGAAGCGCGTGGCTTTGAGACGGGTGTGCATGGCCGTCTCAGAGGTGATAAGGCGTAGAACGCATGGTGACGGGTAGGTGCCACCACCGTCTCGACTTAGCAAAGCGTTGGAAACACTCGCCTTTTCGTGGAAGCGTTGCTTGGTCAGCGCAGTGTGATAAGTGCTATGGTCCTTAAAATTACTTATGTATGCATTTTCTAGTAAAAGGCGCACATGCAGATTATATACGTGATGTTATGGTGCCCCAGACATACGCAATATTTGCTTCTTAAGGAACAATTGCACAATTATGAACGCTAAACCTTGAGCATGATTCGTGAGCGCTGCAGATAGGGTCGGCCGTTTCAAGTACCCGGTGGCGTTAAAAGTGGACAGACAAATGTACAGACAGACAGACATACAGACATAGCAAAAATTTTGCGTCAAAGGTTCCCTAGAAAGACTATTGTATTTAAAAGACTGGCAGACCCTTAGGATTCACCTTTGGGAGTTGAACGCGACAGGCATATTCTGTTCCTAGAGCGTATCTTAAACACCTGGTATATGAAATCTTTCAGGGGCGATGCTTTTTAGGCCGTAGGTCATACGTCCCCTTTCATCGCAGTCGTCGTAGCCAGTTGCATTTCATTATGTGTGATTAAAACGGTGTCAAAGCATATCGACGAAGTGAACGATGATGATTGGGGTGAAGTGAGCGGCAGTCCGTCTGTGCGATCATTTCTGGTGGTCCGGCGGCGCATTTCTGAACTATGTTAAGCTTCAAGACGTCTGTGAACGAGGCACTGATGTTTCCCTATTCCTCGTTGGTCTTACGGCAACGCGCACGCGTATTAGCCTGATGACGGGCTGCAGAGAGCTTTGCTCCACTCGTCATCATCCACCTCGTGGATATGCTGTGATTATTCTTTTTCTAAAGACGATAACCTTTCTTGGGGACCTTCGACGCAAAATTTTTTGTCTGTCTGTAGAATTGTCTGTTTGTCCGCCTTTAACGGTACCCTAAACGGCATCAAAGTAGCCAAAGGATACTCAATACGGCCGACCCCATCCGCTGCGCCCACCAATATTGCTTTAGATT
>WOVY01003188.1:0-14504 GCA_013436015.1 Rhipicephalus annulatus
AAAAACCGCCAGCCTTCTTTTTCCAGCGCGTGGTGTGTGGACACGTGCAGCCAGCGTTGCATGGCGCGTTGGCTTGTCAGGTGGTCTGGCAGAATTCATAAGAGCAGAAGCAGCGCAAGACTTCAGTAGGTGCCTAACCCATGCGGCATTGTCCCTCTCCCGAAACGCATCTTCCCGATGCGTACGCTGGCGGTCGAACAGTTTCGTACGGGAGTATTGACCTGATGCTTGAGCACATTTATCAGTTGTGTCGTTCAATGCCCTTCGTAGTACGGTTTCATTCGTACTACATGTACGACTTCTGGGCGATTCCTGCGTCGGGTTGAGCACACTTGCCCTTCAGGAATTACTTCGTAGTTTAGCGGCCTAACGGCGAGTACTTTGTAAAGTGCCGAAATAGCGCCGCATCAGTTTTTCAGATAGCCAGGTGCGCATACAGGCGTCCACACCCACACTTTGTCTCAGGGGTGGTACATTACGTCTCTCCGCTTGAGATTATAGCAACTTGCGTCGGAGCCTGTTGTAAGATGATACGATGTCGGCCAATGCCGTGCCTCTTCTACCCTTTCTATGAAGTCGCTGATGTGCGGGTCACTCTCATTCGAATCATTGACAGGTAACATCGCGTCTAAGGTCGTGTGACCGTCCGGCCATAAACAAGTTGAAATGGCGTGAAGTGTGTCGTTTCTTGCACTGGGGTATTGTACGCAAATGTTGCATAAGGCAAAATACTGTCCTATGTCTGGTGCTCCAACGCCCACATACACGAGATCATGTCGGGCGAGGGTTCTGTTGAGTCTTTCGGTTAATCCGTTTGTTTGCGGATGGTATGCTGTAGTCCTCCTATGGTCGGTGTGGGTGAGCTTCATAACAGACTGCATAAAACGGCAGTAAATGGATGTTACTTTGTCCGTAATGACAACCTGCGGTGCGCCATGTCGTAGTATATCTGAGTGACGAAAAAGTGGGCTACTTCGTTCGCCGTTCCTTTTGCGAGAGGTGATGTCTCAGCATATCGAGTCATGTAGTCTGTTGCTACAACAATCCAGCGCTTTCCCGATGAAGAGAGAGGAAATGGACCAAGCAAATCCATTCCCACTTGCTGAAATGGCTTTTTTGGTGGCTCTATTGGTTGCAACAGACCCGCTGGTTTCGATGGTATATCTTGCGTCGTTGGATATCCCGGAATGTCTTGACATAATAGTGCACCGAATCTCTTAATTTCGGCCAATAATACATCCGGCGAATTCTGGCCAAAGTGCAACTACTACCCATATGGCCAGCCGACGGGTCGTCATGACACGTTTCTAAGATTTCTGTTCGCAGTGATGATGTTGCAAGAAGCAGAAACGTCTCACCGCTGTTTCCGAAGTGTCGACTTGTATAGGACGTCGTTCCGGAGGACATAGTATGTCAATCCACGGACGAAAACTTGCGGTACCTTATTTTCGTGACCCTCCAAGTAATGGATCTGCGGGGGTAGTTCCGAGTCCATTCGCTGACTGGATTACGTCATCGTTGAGCATTTCCTGCACTTGGTTCTTGATGGCTTCTCTTTCTTTTGGCGCTACTCGGTATGGGCGCTGATGCACAGGTCTCACGTGTTCGTCGACCGCGATGCGGTGCTTTGCGATGGGAGTACGTCCAACTTTCGACGAGGTCAAGAAGCACTCGGCGTACTCTCTGATAAGGTCAGCAATCTGTTGTTTCTGAGATGATGAGAGCTCTCTGTCAAAGTCTACTGAGTGGGGTACGTTATCTACTGTCTCTGAAGCTTTATCAAGCGTGCAAACATCTGAGACTTGCGCGTACTCATGCAGCGATGCTACAGATGTTCCCTGCGCGACATGCAACAGCTCATTTCCAAAGTTAGTTAATAGGACATACGCACATCCATCACGAAGGCTCACCAGGCCTCTTGCCACGCATAGTTCTTTTTCTAATAGCAGTCCGATGTTTCCGTCCGCTAATCCGTCGCGGTCACGGAGAACGTCACTCCTCACAAGAACGGATACACTGGAACGTGGCGGCACGGTTACATCTTCGTCCATAATCCGGAGAGGTAGAACGATTGGTTTCTCCGCGTGACAGATAGCGACGGCATTCTTTGTAGAAAACGAAACCTTGGACTCTTGCAAGTCGATGACTGCATTGTTTGTTTGCAAGAAGTCCATGCCCTATAATCAGTTCACGGGAGCATTCAGCAAGCACAATAAAACTGCCGACATACACGAATCCTCTTATTCCAATCCTTGCGGTGCACAAGCCCACGAGACTAACTAAGTGCCCTCCAGCGGTACGTATCTGAGGTCCGGTCCATTCAGTCATCACTTTCTTCAGCTTCCTCACGAGAGAATTACTGACAACGGAATAGTCTGCACCAGTGTCTATTAGCCCAATGGCCTCGACGTCGTCGATCGTGACTAATATCTCGGAAGCAACGTCGCTACTACTGCACTTGTCCGTCGTTGCGTAACTGCCGCTGTCTTGTCGGGCTAACAATGAAGAGTCTTCAGTTGTCAGTATATCAGCGGCCTCACCTCCAGAGGTCGCTGGCTCTAGTTTTTTCCGCCGCGGGCTAAGAGAACGTGGTCTTCGGAGATTTGATGACGGACGAGGACTCGGCGACCGATAGCGCATCGGTGCTGTCGAACGTGACTCCCGTTGTTGCATCTATTAAGGTGAATATCGTGAAGACCAGTACTCTTCGATTTCGTAGGGCCGTTCACCGTTCGCGGGCACGGTGCATTGACTGGAAAACCACGCAGTCCCGCTCGAGGGTGCTGGCATACCCGGTAAAAGTGGCCTGCTTCTCCGCCGTGGTAGCAGAGGGCCGCCGGTCTACAATGCGCCTTACATCGCTCTTACGTGGTCTTGCTTCCGGCATCGGTAGCGGCGTACTCGGAGAAAACGTCGGAGGCATCACAGCAGTCGTAGCCATCCGATTCATGCGTCCCAGGTCCTGTCGTACTACTTGTGCGTACGACAACTGAGGCGAAGGCTCTGGTTGTGCGCGCTGTAGTACCTGAGGTTGTGGTTGAAGAACTGCTTGCCGCACTTCTTTGCGCACAACGTCGGCAAGTGAGGACATAGCTGGATGACCATGAGTCATTTGTATTTTCGGAAGTTCTTCCCCTTACGACAGCCCTCACCATTTCAGGCAAGAGGTCAATGTTACTCGTGAGGGTGGTCGACGGCGCGCTAACAGATGAGACGCTTACGTCCCTGTTGTATTGGCGCGGGCGCTGCTGCAGGGTCTTCTCTATCATTGTCGCCTCTGATCTGAACTCAGCAAAAGAGCGGGGTGTATTACACACCAGGCTGCAAAAAGCTCCTCCTTCACTCCACGCATCAGGTGCCGCAACTTCTTTTCCTCAGCCATGTTCGGGTCAGCCCGGCGGAACAGTCGGGACATGTCTTCAATGTACATGGCGACGCTCTCGTTGTTTCATTGGTTTCGCGTCTGAAGAGTGGCCTCCGCCTTTTCTTTTGCGGTCCGTGTTTGGGTACGTAGCAATAAACTCTCTTCGAAAGACGTCCCATGACAATAAGGACGCTTCGTGGTTTTCGAACCACGTACGCGCAGAATCTTGCAGTGCCACGTAGACGTAGCGAAGTTTCCTGTCTTCGTTCCAACCGTTCAGTCTGGCGACTCGTTCGAAACCGTCGAGCCAGTCCTCGGAATCCTCGAAAATATCACCGTGGAAGACCTCTGGTATTCGGGGTGGCTCCATGACGATGTGCGATGGAAATGAAGTCGCTTGGGCGGCCATTGCAGGCGCTCCGGAACTTACGGTCCTCCACTGGTCTCGAAGAATTGAAGAGGGCACCAAACTCCGGCTGCTCACCTCGTAGGCGGCGACTCGTGCGTTGGTGTACGGGAGTCAACTGCGCTGGCTCCAACCTTCAGGGCTCTGGGCTATGTTCCCTAACCTGAGATGGGCTTGGAATCTTCCCCAGCACCTCCACCAGTTTGTAACGAACTAATGTAACGCCGGAAGCTAAAACGGCTATTTAATTATGGCGAACTTGTGCCCGTCAACAAAATACACAAAGGTTATCCTGAGCTCGCTAGTGAAAAGCTCGTCAACCTCTTCTTTTGCGTCTCGCCGCGTCCCGCTCCTTCGAAAAACCGCCAGCCTTCTTTTTCCGGCGCGTGGTGTGTTGACACGTGCAGCCAGCGTTGCATGGCGCGTTTGGCTTGTCAGGTGCTGGCAGAATTCAAAAGAGCAGGAAGCAGCGCAAGACTTCAGTGGGTGCCTAACAACATGCGGCAATATATTTATACGATCCGCATCAGCCCTGCAGCCCTGATTGTGATCAAATGTGTCATCACAATGCCCCTACTCGGAGCACATGCACTGCTGTTGTCCACGCTGCTGTTCTATAAATCCGTCGCATTTTTCGGCACATTGAATTATTCAACACCGCAGTACTTGAGTGACCACTCACCTGTCATATGAAACACTTTGGCCTTGTAGTATCCGCCACTAACGTTCTCGTTGCCACTCCACCAGACATCGTATATGTGGCTGCCATCGAAGTCGGCAACCTTTTTAGGGTCACAGTCTTCAACTGTGGCGTGCTCGACGACCTCCGTGATTGAGTAAATTTCGTATTGTACAAACACGAGCATTGTGTCCCTCAAGTACTGTCAAAACAGTCTTAAACACGGAAGCGCAGCCAGAACACGTGCAAGACAACGGACACATACGACTACGGATACGACTTGTGGCGGCCGCTGATCTAAAAAAACGAAACCGAAAACATTCTCACACATACCCACTGCGTATGATGGTTGGGTAGCATTGACCACGTATCTGCTTCGCATTCGTGCATTCTCGTTACGAGATATTTATTTATTTTTAGAACGTACAACGTCACTCCACGACAGAGAAAGACTCAGTGTAGACGAAAATAAATAAAACGTCATGAAGAAAAAGACGAGGACATTCTATGTGTTCACTCTCCCAAAATTGGTACGACTTACACTGGTTTTGAAGAACAAACAAACCATGAATAGTGTAGCTGTGCTTGTAAGTCTATTTTTTACTTTCATTAGAGAGTTTTCCAACAGGAACACCAAAGCCATTTGCGTGTGCTCGCTTTGGGTCGAGCAGGAGCTAAAGGTTTACAAATTGGGCCTGTGGCCACTTTAATTTGTACACTCCTCTTATTCCAGCACACTCTACTTTCTGCCTGTAGATATCACTTCAGTGGGTAACGGCATGTTTGTTTGACGTGAATTTTTCGTGGCGGGCTTTGGAGGTTCCTGCTAAATTCTGCAAAGCAACACCAAAAGCACGGCTGCTGAATAATGAACAAGGTTTGTTTTTTATCCAGCGACCAAGGCAGTGGCCTTCATGGTATTTCGTAGGGCTCCTATACGAAACTTTCCAGTATCATGTAAAACTCGCTTTATAAAACGAGAAATAAGAAATACGCAATACATTGTTGTAGGAAAACTTGGTGTCCTTTCTTTGACCCAACCTTATTGCTGGTAGGTTCGTTCCCATCTCGTAGCACGTTTAACCACTTTGCTGAAAGCATTATTTTTGGATCTTTTAGCTGCGGGGCAAATATTTGCACACTCGTTCGCATGCTTTGGCACCGCCCGGCGTTACCTAGCGCAAGCTTCAGCACAGAGCAATGCTGGTATGACTGGTAGAGAGTCCTTATAAAAGCTTCGAGCTCTCAGTCCTGCAGATCTTGGAAGTTGAGGAGGCCTGCAAACAGGCGGCCGTGGTCCTCCGGTACGGGCATGGGCGCTGCCAGCAACTGCTGCTTAACCCCGTTTAGGGGCTCTCTGATTGGGTTCTCTGGGAATAAATAAACTTTAATTTACTTTCACCTTACTGACAACTACCATACAAAAGTGTACTATTGAATGAGATGTAGATATGGAAAAATAAATTGGATGATAAAGCAACGTCTCGCCAGTATCCTGCAAAGTTGTCCTCTCGATCACTTTTCTTTCAAATCTGTAGGTATCTCGAATAAAAGTGATTACACGTGAAACATTAGTCCACCGAGGGCCTGTGCACGTTCCTCAAATAGCTTCATGATATCTTGGTTTTAAATAAAAAATAGAAGAATACAGTGAGTGAATACATAGCATATAACTGCAAGGCAACTTCCACGCACTACAATAATACCTCCTGTTGATTCACGGCAGGTGGTTCATTTATTGACAACGAACAGGATCCTAGTCCATGGCAAAAAAAGAAAAAAAGCAGCATAAACTTGTGCTTCCTTTTTACTTCACGTACGTACCTGGCCCAAATAAGCTCCACCACTGAATTCTTGCAGGTATTTACTACTTCAATATAATGGAATATAAGGTGGTGGTGGTGGTAGAGGTAGGAAGAGGACGCCTATATGTGACAGCGTCTACACCGTAAATGACAAGTGGGCGAGTTGGTTAATTAGGCTTACAGTGATATGTGAAAGGGCAGCATCACAATTACGAATACCAATTAAGAAGAATGTCAGCCAGTGCTTCCGCGTCCTTGATATTCGTTTTTGGGGCTGCCTTTTACATCATTGTGAATGCACTGTTTGGTGCCATTTTGGGCCCATATCTTCGCGCGACATGTCCATTTGGAAAGGCTGTGTCTTCAACTACGTTGTTCAGACAACGCTTACAATGGATGAAAAACATGTGTAAAAACAGTGCGGCAAAGAAATGGAATCATCGCTCAACTCCATTTGTGTGACGACGTTTTAATGCGTCTTTCCTTAGCGGAGGCCATTGCTCAGTCTAATATGTGGTACTTGGTGCCTGCAGAAAAGTAATACTTTAGAAAAGAAATAAAAACATGGGAAAAGCGAAACAGAAAATAATTTAGCCACAAGTGAGACCCACAGATATGTCCAAATGGCGATATTCGGCTGGGTTGTAGACTTTACTTTGATTTCATATGTGTGGTTTATTACCGGCCAAATATTGGTACTCTTCCGTACATGGAACACAGCCAAATTCAATGCACAACACGAAATGAAATTAAAGGTAACTGTGTGTGTATCGTGTTAGCTGCCTGCGCATGCGCCTTTTTGCATCTGCCTTTTGCTTACCACTATTCTGTACCGCTTGGCTGCGATAATGCAGCTGCCCCACGATATATATACCGGCACGCTGCCACAAATAAAGGTTTTTTCTTCATTGTTGCTTCAAGGCTGCGTGTTTACTGCTGGACACCGGAACATGGTGTCAGAAGTGGGATCGCGTTCGCCAAAGCAGTGACAACAGGCAGAGGGGCGTCACCGTGCACCTTCATGATGGAACTACTGAAGCCACCGCAGCCATTGGTGCTCTCGGGAAGTACAGCAAAGAACTGGAGCCTTTTCAAGCAGAGGTTCGAGCTGTGCCTGCAGGCACGGAGCCGTCGAAAGAACCGAGGTCGGAGGCAGCCAAGACAGCACTCCTGCTCAGCGTACGCCCTAGAGGTATTCAACAACTTTGCCTTCTTTGAGAACGAAAGCAAGGAAGATTACGCAAACTGTTACGAGCAAGTTTGAGGCGTACTGTCAACAGCAGCAGAACGAAGTATACGAGCGTTATGTTTTCCGCTCAAGAACGCAAGCAGAGGGGGAGCCCTTTGAGCATTTCGCCCGGGACTTAAGGCGGCTTGCACGAAGCTGCAATTTCGGCACCTTGAGTGACTCCATGGTCAGGGACCAGATTGTTTTTGGAACAGTTAATCCGAAATTGCGCGAGAAAATGCTCAAAGTAAAAGATCTCACGCTACAAAAAGCGGAAGACATTTTAAGGCCGACGAAGTATGCGCTGAGCAAAATAATGCCTGGGCTGGTACAGAGAAGGAAGTAGCGCCGATCAAGATGCACCGGCAGGCCAAATGTGCAGCGTGTGAACAATATTGCGATTGTGCCGAGGAATGTAGGGTGGAACCCGAGAAAGCAATTGCACATGTTAAGGCACGCAGACAATTCAGGTGTTCCCGGTGCCATCGTTCCCACGAGCGTGGAAAATGCCCAGCCTTTGGCGAAACTTGTTTTCTGTGCCGGGGCGCTAACCACTTTGCTTCCTGCTGCAAGAAAAGGCCTCAAGTCAGTGAAGTACGCGACGAGCAAAATGACTTTGACATCCTCGATGTCAACGTTGGCAGCAAAGCTGATTGGCTGATCAATGCAACAGTGGCTTCCAACAAGTGTCTCTTAAGGTTGACACAGGCTCACAAGCCAACTTGTTGCCTCAGTCTGTGTTCCAAAGCCTAAAATCGAAGTCCAGGTTACGGGAAAGCTCCTCTGTTCTGCGCTCATACAGTGGCGACGCTATCAAGCATATCGGTGTTACTACGCTACAAGTTGTCGCGAACAGCCACGCCGGTTACTTCGACTTCTTCATTGTTAAGAAGAGCACCCAGGCCATCCTGGGGCTGTCGGCGAGTGAAGCTTTAGGACTGGTCTCTCGTACTGTCGACGTAGTGAATACAAGCAGCACCATCCAAGCGATGACAGAATTTCCCGAGTTGTTTCAGGGCATCGGCTGTCTAAAACGCCAGTACCACATGGTTCTGCGGGGAGATGCAACCCCGGTGGTCCAACCGGTACGACGGGTGCCCCAGGCGCTGCTCCAGCCCTTGCAAGAGGAACTGGACCGCATGGAGCATGAAGGCATCGTGGTAAAAGTCAGCAAACCGACGGATTGGGTGAGTCCCTTTGGTCGCCGCGAGAAAAAAGGATGGTAAATTGCGTGTCTGCATTCACCCCAGGCGCATCAATGAGTGTTTAAAGAGAGCACTATCTAATGCCAAAAAGAGAGGACATTGAGGCTTAGCTGGCCGGTGCCAAGTTTTTCTCTCGCCTCGACGCGCAATCTGGATTTCATCAAATTCCTCTAGATAAGGCTACTTCGAAGGTGTGCACGATTGGCACGCCGTTTGGGCGCTACCATTTCCTAAGGCTGCCTTTTGGTATAGCTTTGGCACCTGATGTTTTTCAAAAAACCATGAATGAAATATTTGACCAGGTCGCAGGAGTGTGAATATATATCGACCATATATTGACATGGGGTAGCACGAGGGAAGAGCACGACACCCGCCTCCGCAGAGCCTTGCAGTTGGCCAAGAGCGCCGGCCTAACGCTCAATGCTGCTAAGTGCAAATTAGGGGTCACCGAAATCGACTTCTTGGGCGACGTGATAAGCCAAGACGGGGATCAGACCTAACCCCGCAATGAAAACAACATTAAGCGAGTTGCCCGCCACCAGTTGACAAAGCCGGTGTCCACAGACTGCTAGGGATGGTCAACTATTTTGGTAAATACATACCGCATCTGGCGCAAAGAACGACGCTCCTGCGAAGCCTCCTTAAGAAATACACCACCTTCGAATGGTCTGAGAACCATGCCCGCGAATGGAAATCTGTTTGCGCTTTACTGAGCACTGCACCGTTGCTAGCCATTTTCGATCCTCCTAGGGAAACAAAGGTCGTCGCAGATGCTCCGAAAAACGGCATCGGTGCGGCTCTCCTTCAGCGTTATGACGACAATTGGCGGCTGGTAGCCTACGCGTCCCGCACAATGACCGAGACTGAGCAACGATACGCACAAATTGAAAAAGAGGCAATGGCAATCACTTTTGGGAGCGAGAAGTTTTTTCACTTCGTATACGGGCGCAAATTCGTCATTGAGACGGACCACAGACAGCTGATAGCAATTGCTTCGAAGGCCATTGGTGACATGCCGCCAAGACTTCTGTGGTTTTTTTCTGCGTTTGCTCAGATTCGATTATGTTCTTCACTTTGTCCCAGGTAAACAAATGTTCCTGGCTGATATGTTATCTAGATCGTCGCCAGTGGCACCAGGCACTATGGATGACTTCACAGAGGATGTTGACGTTCATGCAGTGAGCGTGTCTTCAGACCTAGTAAGCAAGAAAATGTTTGCTCGTCTAGCTGAAGCAACAGCTGCTGACCCAGATTTAAGAACTGTGCTGCGCTGCATGAGAAACGGCGAAAAAACTACAAGGCTGCTTGAAACCATTCAGCTCAGAGTTGACCGAAGTTCAAGGGATGTCCTGAAAGGAACAAAGGTCATCATTCCTAAGGCTATGAGAGCTGAAATACTGGGTCGAATTCATGAAGGTCATTTAGGCATAAATAAGTGCAAAGCAAGGGCCCGTCGACTGGTATTCTGGCCCGGCCTGAATGGAGACATCGAAAATCTAGTGAAAAAACTGTGCTATTTGCCAAAATTACGCGTACAGGCAACAAAGTGAACCGGTAGTGCTCAGGCCAACCCCAGAGCATGCCTGGTACAGAATTGGCGTTGACATCTTTATGTACGCCGGGAGCTCCTACCTGGCGTGTTTGATGCATTTCGAACTTTCCTGAAGTCGAAAAGCTGCCGGACACAACGACGGGCACGGTCATAAATAAACTTAGCTCAATCTTTTCTAGATATGGAATTCCCTTAGGAGTCTGCACTGATAACGGCCCCCAGATCGCATCCCATGAATTCTTTGTTTGCCTTCAGATATGACTTCACGCACGTGACTTCCAGTCCAAGATTCCCGCGGTCAAACGGGCTCGCAGAAAAAGGAGTTCAAATTGTTAAAAGAATCATAAAGAAGACTGGTGAAAGCAAGGAGGACTTCTGGCTTGGTCTACTCAGCTATCGCTCGACGCCACTGGACGAAGGCCAATCTCCAGGATAATTGCTGCAGGGCAGGAAATTGCGCAATCGGCTGCCCGAATTCAGACCGTGCTCTGGACGCCAGGACTTCAGGCGTCAGTCGCGCCAAACGAAGTCGCCGAGAGGGAAACCCCTGCCAGAACTCAACAAAGATGCAGTTGTTAGAGTTCGTGGGGATACATGGGATCGCAAGGCTCATGTTTTGGATAAGGTGGCGCCAAGGTCTTATCGCGTCTTCACAGAAGACAGTCGGGTGCTTCGATGGAATCGGCAACACCTTCTCGCCACACGTGAATCTTTCGAGAGGGACAAAGCGGAGGACACGTCCACCGTCGAAGACATGGTCCAGGAAAATTCATGGTCGCCGTCAGTGGCACAACCTGCGTCAACAGGAAGATCGCCGGAGTCGACGTCAACCCCAACGCTAGAACACCAACCAAGGAAGTCCGCCCGGCAAAGGCGAAAACCCAGCCGCCTTGGTTACGACGAGAACTTCAACCAAGTCACGTGTATCTTGATGTCAAAGCTCTAGCTGTCATACGGAGGGAGATGTATCGTGTTAGCTGCCCTGCGCATGCGCCTTTTGTATCTGTCTTTTGCTTATCAATGTTCTGTACCGCTTGGCTGCGATAATGCAGCTGCCCCACGGTATATATACCGGCACGCTGCCACAAATAAAGGTTTTTTTTCATTGTTGCTTCAAGGCTGCGTGTTTACTGCTGGACACCGGAACAGTGTGAAAAGCGGAAAAGCTCAATTCATAGAGAGAGACGCTGTAAAATGAGACCTTGCTTGTCCGCATCAATTCAAACGGTGAAAATTTTGTAAATGAACTGTTATTTCACCGTTGTCGAGTGAGCGCTAAAGTGAGGTAACAGTGCAGAGCCCAAAAGAAATATTGGCTTTTTGTCTGCATCCACTCGTGCAGAGGGGCTCTATATCACTTTAGAAGTACCCCATAACAAAGCAGTGACAGGTAGAGCACAGTACAAAACGGAATTGTCTTTTGCTCAACAAATATCTTAAACTTCGCTGTTTGATTAGCACGCTACCAGGCCTCAACCACCCAATGAACACTACAACTCATTTATTCATCAATATCACCCAAGTCCATTTGTTCCCATAATGTAGTTCTTTCTCTCTACGTGAAGTAATTATTACGCGATGTTCCGATTAAGAGCACGGGTTTCTGCGCGGTAATGCAGGTTTGGGTCATGATGCTACGCCAAGCTGTTTTGCCTTTATTCTAAGCTTCCGCGGTGAAGCTAGTTGGTGAAAGTGGTGATCACAATGTCGCGAACACCGTCACGACATTACCGGCAGTACCTGCAGCCTGGATCGAGCACCCAGGTTCCGAGGAAAACTCGGAAATATGTGTCGAGAAGAACCACAATCGCTGCCGCTGCTACTAAGGTATGTGTGTATATTATTTTAAGTCTTAGTATTTTTGCGTGAAATCGGAGGTCACAATTAAAAGCGGTTTGCAAGCAGCTTATTTATAATGCGCATCGGCATGTTGCAAAGCATCACTTGGCACCTGAGAAAACATCTATGCTCCGTCTCCATAAACGGTGTGTATATCCTCGCCGCGCACGGCATCGCACAAAATATGCATGTTGTGCCAGTAAGGCAATGCACTGTAGTAGCATGGCGAGTAGGATTGCATCGGTAGGGTGCATTGTCACCACTGCCGTCAGCTTTCTTGTACATAATTTCACCCAGTTGCCGTCTGCCTAGTGCACGGTTCAAACATTGTTGGCTCACACGCACCCAGGGGGATAGGCCGAGGAGAACACTGGGACGAATCTTACAGGCATGTGTCCCGAGTACAAAACCAGAGGTGGCCCTGGCTATGGGTTCAGCCTCCTCCTTAAAATTGTGATACCTAGGGGTGCGTTACCGAAAATACATAATTAATACAGGCGTTTTTCTTTATTAGTTAAAACCCACAGCTAGTGACCCCCCTCCCCCCGCCGACTTACATTTCTCCCTCCATATATACGCACGCACGCACGCGTACGCATACACACATGCACACATGTTACCTAGTCTTTATCAGAATTATTTGATGTTTCTTTTGTAAATAAACAGTGCGTCATGATAATTGGCATTTATTTTCTCCATCTTGCTTCAGCGTGCACCAACCAACCCGCTAAGCATTTCCACCGACGGCGCATTGTAAATGCCCCAGGCTACAGGGCTGATGATTCAAGCCAAGTTAGCTGTAGCACATAAGGAGTACGTACAGGGAAGATTTATCTGCAGATGGCATGTGTTTTGAAGTGGAAGATGCAGAGGATATGAGCCAAGGTGCGGATGAGCAAGATGTCTTTTGTAGTGAAGATACGCCAAGCTCCAATGATAATGAGCGTGGTTTTCCTGCGGAGTTAAATGGTAATGGTGATTCTGTTGAAGAACCAGATGAAATCGACAGTAGTGATGAAAGCAATGTGCAGCTGCATGATGCTGATGGAAGTAGAAGTGAATATACGGAGGATGATGATTTTACTAACTTTTTTCAAAAACTAGGCCAGGAAACCCTCCCTCATCAGGCAACAACCGAAGCACAAGCTTTCGTGCTTTTAATTACATATATAGTCAGTGCAGGCCTCACATGATCCCAAGTGCAAGGGCTACTGACTCTCATCAATGCTCTCTTTAAGATAAAAGTTGTGCCCTCTACTACCTACTTGCTGAGAAAGCAATGGGAAGCAGAAAAGAAGCGTTAAACGTTCACTATTCTGCCAAAACTTCCATGAGTACCTCGGTTATCCTGTGATGCCAAAACAAAGTCCAGTGTGATTTGTGCCACATACCACGCAGAAAAAAGCTTCAAGATCTGATGAGCTCTGGGAGCCTTTTTTTAATGTTCGACCTGAAGCAGCAGTTGCTTGAGCTTCTCAAACAAGTTGGTGGATCTCCTCAAGCTAATTTGCTGAATTTATCATCCAGATCCCAGCTGCCAGAAGTGTTTACGGACATAACAGATGGAAGTCTCTACCATGGCATAAGAAAACAAACGAAAATGGGGTGGAGTGACATCACACTGTCGTTCAACTGTGATGTGGCACCTGTGTTTTGATTCCAGCAAAACCACAATCTGGCCAATTCAAGTGGTTATCAATGAACTGCCTGTTTGATTCGGTGGCAAAATGTGTTGATCACAGGGCTGTGGTTTGCAAGAGAACATCCACCCATGGATGTCTTCATGGCACAATTTGTCTTCGAAATCAACAAAATTGGAACACCAGTGTGGTCACATGTGGAAAAACCATCAGATCAGAGGTACATGCAGTCGCCTGTTGCGTAGACTCCCCAGAAAGGGCAGCCATCCTAAACTTCAAACAGTTCAATGTATACTTTGGATGTAGCTGGTGCTTGAAGCAAGATCAAACGATTGATGGTAAGTGTTCGACTGAATTACACATTTTATAAGCTTGTAAAAGTGAGTGACCTTTTTTAATTGCATTGATGGTATGCCAAAAATATTTATGATATGGTTATATTTCTCAAGATACTCTAAATGATGGCTACCACATTTAATTCAGTTTTCCTATACCACTGCTTGCGAAAACACCAGCATAAATTTAAAAAATTTTCTTTTTTTGGCTATTTGATTAGCCTTATGATTACTATAGAAAACTAATATCCCACCTATGTTATATTTGGTGACCACGAGTGGCGAGATGACAGTACACAGATCGACGTGATACTCAACGATTTTAGCCTCCTATAGCAGTGGTTCAGTTTGGGAAACCATGAGGTGACATCACAATACAAAAAGGGGCTAACAATGTCGGGTTACAATGAACATAAAGCTAGTTTAGGAAATTCTATTAGTCTATTTAGTT